>CM055122.1:186551146-186738646 GCA_029206835.1 Rana muscosa | reverse complement strand
ACGTGGCCACATACAGAGGCCCAACATGCAGGGAGCATCTTCAGGCGTTCTGGAGCACCCAGGCCAATTCTGACATTTCTCTCCTACATGTAAAAATCATAATTTGTTTGCTAGAAAATTACATAGAACCCCAAAACATTATATATGTTTTTTTAGCAAAGACCTTAAAGAATATAATGGTGGTCATTGCAACTTTTTATCTTGCACGGTATTTGCGCAGAAATTTTTCTAACGCGTTTTTTACGGAAAAAAACTGTTTTGTGCCTAAAAGAAAAAAAAAACAGTAAAGTTAGCCCAATGTTTTTGCATAATGTGAAAGATGAAGTTACGCTGAGTAAATAGATACCTAACATGTCTCCCTTCAAAATTGCACACGCTCGTGGAATGGCGCCAAACTTCGCTACTTAAAAATCCCCATAGGCAACGATTTAAATATTTTTACTGGTTACATGTTTTGAGTTACAGAGGAGGTCTAGGGCCAAAATTATTGCTCTCGCTCTAACGTTCGCAACGATACCTCACATGTGTGGTTTGAACACCGTTTTCATATGTGGGCGGGGCTTAAGTATGCGTTCACTTCTGCATGCGAGCTCGCGGGGGCAGGGGCGCTTTAAAAAAATATATATATTTTATTGTTCATTTTACTTTATTTATTTTAGTTTGACATGTTTTTCCGCCCCAAATTTTTTTTGATCACTTTTATTCCTATTACAAGGAATGTAAACATCCCTTGTAATAGGAATATGGCATGACAGGTCCTCTTTACAGTGAGATATGGGGTCAATAAGACCCCACATCTCACCTCTAGGCTGGGAAGCCTGAAAAAAAAACAAAAAAAAACAACAATCCTGGCTTTGATCATAGCGGTGAGTCAGTAGAAGCACCGGAGGGCAGCGGGAGGGGGGGGCATTACCTCTCACCTTCCGTAAGAGCGATCAAGCGGTGGAACAGCCGCTATGATCATTCTTATGGTGCAGGGAATCGCCAGCTGAAAAAGCGAATATCTGAATGATGCCTGTAGCTGCTCCCATCATTCAGATATCCCCGTACAAAGTCAAGGACGTCATATGACGGCCGGCGGGCGGGAAGTGGTTATTGCAGAGTATTGCCGGGTATTGCGGAGTATTGCCGGGTATTGCGGAGTATTGCCGGGTATTGCGGAGTATTGCCGGGTATTGAGGAGTATTGCCGGGTATTGCCGAGTATTGCGGGGTATTGCCGGGTATTGCGGGGTATTGCCGGGTATTGCGGAGTATTGCAGGGTATTGCGGAGTATTGCAGGGTATTGTGGAGTATTGCAGGGTATTGTGGAGTATTGCAGGGTATTGTGGAGTATTGCCGGGTATTGTGGAGTATTGCGGAGTATGGCAGGGTATTGCGGAATATGGCAGAGTATTGCACAGTATGGGCAGAGTATTGCACAGTATGGGCAGGGTATTGCACAGGGTATTGCACAGGGTATTGCAGAGTATGGGCAGATTATGGGCAGGGTATTGCACAGGGTATTGCAGAGTATTGCACAGGGTATTGCAGAGTATTGTACAGGGTATTGCAGAGTATTGCACAGGGTATTGCAGAGTATTGGCAGGGTGTATTGCAGAGTATTGCACAGGGTATTGCAGAGTATTGGCAGGGTGTATTGCAGAGTATTGGCAGGGTGTATTGCAGAGTATTGCACAGGGGGTATTGCAGAGTATTGCACAGGGTGTATTGCAGAGTATTGCACAGGGTATTGCAGAGTATTGCACAGGGTATTGCAGAGTATTGCACAGGGTATTGCAGAGTATTGCACAGGGTGTATTGCAGAGTATTGCACAGGGTGTATTGCAGAGTATTGGCAGAGTATTGCACAGGGATGGCTGAGCAGGGATGGATGGATGGCTGGATCTGTGACTGCAATTGTCACAGATCCAGCCCACAGCTGACATGGGGGAGGGAGCGGACATGATCCGCTCCCTCCCCTCTCCTCTCACACTGTACCGATCGGTACAGAGAGGGGAGGGAGGAACCGGCGTCATCACATGACGCCGGTCTGTTTACAAGTGATCGCTCCGTCATTTGACGGAGCGATCACGTGGTAAACGGCCACGATTAGCGGCCATCTGCCGTGATCCGTGATGCGCCGGGTCTTCCGGACCCGGCGGTCACGGACATATCCTGGAGCGCGCCCCAGGGGGCGCGCGGGAGCAAGATTCTGTGAGGACGTCCCTGGGACGTCCACTCAGGATAACTCGACCGCGCTGTGGACGTCTTTTGTACATGGTCGGGAAGTGGTTAATCCATCAGCAGGACCCGTATCTGCCTCTTTTGTTCAAGGAGGAACAAGATGAGCACTGCCAGGGCCCTACAAAATGATCTCCAGCAGGCCACTGGTGTGAATGTCTCTGATTAAACAATCAGAAACAGACTTCAAGGGGGTGGCCTGAGGGCCCGACGTACTCTAATGTGCTCTGTGCTCACTGCCGGACACTGTGGAGCTCAATTGGCATTTTCCATTGAACACCAGAATTGGCAGGTCCGCCACTGGTGCCTCATGCTTTTCACAGATGAGAGCAGGTTCATCCTGAGCATATGTGACAGACGTGAAAGGGTCTGGAGAAGCCACGGAGAACTTTATGCTGTCTGTAACATCGTTCAGCATGATCGGTTTGGTGGTTGGTCAGTGATGGTCTGGGGAGGCATAATCATGGAGGGATGCACAGACCTCTACAGGCTTACACAATGGCACCCTGACTGCCATTAGGTATCGGGATGAAATATTTGGACCCATTGTCAGACCCTACGCTGGTGCAGTGAGTCCTGGGTTCCTCCTGGTGCACGACAATGCCTGACCTCTTGTGGCGAGAGCATGCAGCCAGTTCCTGGAGGATGAAGAAAGATAACATTGAATGGCCCCCATGCTCACCTGACCTAAATCCAAAAGAACACCTCTGGGACATTATGTTTCGATCCATCCGGTGCCGCCAGATTGCACCTCAGTCTGTTTAGGAGCTCAGTGATGCTCTGGTCCAGATCTGGGAGGAAATACCCCAGGACACCATCTGTCGCCTCATTAGGAGCATGCCCTGATGATGTCAGGCATGCATACAAGCACTTGGGGGCCATTCAAACTACTGAGGTCCATTTTGAGTTGTTACAATGAAATTTCAGCAAAATGGACTAGCTTGCTGCATAATTTTTTCACTTTGATTTTCGGGGTGTCTTTGAATTCAGCCCTCTGTAGGTGGATAATTTTCATTTCCATCAAATGATGTGCCATCCTTTCATTCCTAACACATTACCGAGTCCATATCAGTATAGATATCCAGCATGAGATTTTTGCAGTTGAGATCTGATGTGTTTTCAAAGTGTTCCTTAAATTTTTTTGAGCAGTGTATATTTATACAGTCTAGTCCACACCCCACATTATTTAAGGCTGCTTACATAGCGGCCGTGTATAGTGTGTGGACAGAGATAGTTTGAGCTAGATTAGGCAGGCAGGCAGGTTAGTTAGTGGCAGTGTATTTGGTATATATATATATATATATATATATATATATATATATATATATATATATATATATACACACAGTCTAGTATATATATATATATATATATATATATATATATATATATATATACTCTGCATTCAGTGTACCCTTTATGTTCAGTGTAGACCCTATATTCAGTCAATGCAGGCAGTGTAGTTTATATAACAGTGTATTGAAGTGGTTAAGGGGAACCCTGCGCCAAAATTATAAAAAAAATGGCGTGGGGGTCCCCCCAAATTCCATACCAGGCCCTTTAGGTCTGGTATGGATTTTAAGGGGAACCCCGTGCCAATTTTGTTTTAACCTCCCTAGAGGTATTCCCGAGTCAGGCTCGGGGTGATTTTTTTATGCTAAAATCGGTAACCCCGAGCCAGACTCGGGCTGCATTGAAGTATCCAGTAACTTACCTTGTTTCCTGGATCCTGCGATGTCCTCCCGTGTCTCAAGCCGGGTCTCGCTCGATCCTCACTGCCGAGTGCCGAGCTCCGTTCCCTGCGACGTTGCGGCGCACGGGGGCGGAGTTCGGCGCCAAATTCAAAAAGGTAAACACATAGTATACATACAGTATACTGTCATCTTACTGATTACAGTACTGTATGTAATAATTACACATCCCCGTTGTCCCTAGTGGTCTGCCCAGTGTCCTGCATGCAGTTTTATATAATAAAAACTGTTCTTTCTGCCTGGAAACTGGAGATTGTCCATAGCAACCAAAAAGTGTCCCTTTATGTCAAAAGTGATTTTAGACCAGCTAAAAAACAGCGACAATAAATTACAATCACTTGCATAATTGAGCGATAGCGATTTGTGGGGAAATTCATCATCAAACAAAAAAATCTAATGACAGCGACAATTCTGCAACTGAGCAAATTTCAGTGTTTTTGATTTGATTACATTATTGAATAATTTTTATTATAATTACATTACTATTTGTTATAATTATTTATAGTTATTTATTATAGTATAATTTATGATTTTGTGTTTCAAACTTTATCATACCCGGGATGTCTACTAGACTCTTGTTTGGTCAGGTTTAAGTAAGTAATTACTAAGAATCGCAGGCCTACAATACATAACACCAAATTTCCATGCAAAATAATTGTACCACTTTTGATACATAATTCCAGACAGAATCATACCGCCAGGGAGGTTAAAAATGGCGTGGGGTCCCCCCAAAATCCATACCATACCCTTATCCAAGCATGCAACCTGGCAGGCCACAGGAAAAGGGGGGAATGAGAGAGCGCCCCCCCTCCTGAACCATACCAGACCACATGCCCTCAACATGGGGAGGGCAAACGGAAAAACTCTGCCTCCATGGGAGGCGTCCCGCCGACTGCAGCCTTTTTCCGGTGACAGCTGTCATATAGCCAAAGGTGGGGCCACCCAGTGACGTAACCGGGTGACCTCGCCCCTTCTGACGTCATGTGGCATCAGAGGGGGGGTCACCCATTTACATCACTGGGTAGCCCCGCCCTTGGCTATATAACAGCTGTCACGGCGAAAAGGATTCATTCGGCAGGACGCCTCCCATGGAGGCAGAGTTTTTCCATATTTTTTCTCTCGGGACTGTCTGCGCCGTGATTGACCATGGATTTACATCGTGGGACACTTTTTTTTTTTAATAAAGGAATTTTCAAAAACTGTCTGCTGTAGTTTTTACTTTTTTGACACTTTTTTGGTGATTCCGATTCCAATAAGCCCCCTGCCTGCAGACCCCCACAACCACTGGCAAGGGTGGCGGGGATGAGGCCCTTGTCCCTATCAACATGGGGACAAGGTGCTTTGGGGTGGAGCCATGATGAGGGCATGTGGCCTGGTACGGTTCAGGAGGGGGGGCGCTTTCTCTTCGTCCCCCTTTTCCTGCAGCCTGCTAGGTCGCATGCTCAGATAAGGGTCTGGTATGGATTTTGGGGAAACCCCCACTACATTATTTTTTGGCATGGCGTTCCCCTTCAAATCCATACCAGGCCTGAAGGGACTGGTATGGATTTTTGGGGGGACCCCCATGCCATTTTTGTAAAAACAATTGGCGTGGAGTTCCTCTTAATATCCAAACCAGACCAGAAGAGCCTGGTAATGGACTGGGGGGGAACCCATTCCTTTTTTTATGTTTTTTTTATGTATATCACCGGGATCCGACAATACATTACAGCCGCAAGCAATTTTTAAATTACCTTCCTTTTCGAAATGTAATTTTGCTGCAGTATTGTTATAAACATGGGAAAGTTGTGCTACTTTACAGGCAGAGTAAGGAGACCCCCAGGCACGATTATTATTATTAGGATTATTTAATTTTTATTGTTTCACTTTAAGCATTATTAAAATCACTGTTCCTGAAAAAAACAGCTGTTTTAAAAACTTTTTTTTGCATTGACACATGTCCCCTGGGGCAGTACCCGGGTCCCTGCATAAACATTTTTTATGGCAATAACTTGCATATAAGCCTTTAAAATAACACTTTTGATTTTTCACATTCGTGCAACATAGACTTTAACGGTGTTCACACACATTTTTTTTCTGTTCGCATGTTCTGGTGCGAACTGAAGTGGGGGGTGTTCGGCTTATCCCTAGCAGTAACTAGTGTGCCTGAGAAACTATAACCAAGGTCAAAGTAGGTTTGCATAAAACATATCAAATCTAATTTTTTTTAGCTTTGCATAAAAAAGAGAAATCTGACAGAGGTTCTAACCCCTCAAAACTCTATCCAAAATATATATTTACAGTATATATACTTTTTAAATGATTGCAAAGTCATTATTTTCTTTTTTTATAATCCCTTGTTTAAAAAATAAATAAAAATAGCAAACACTTACCTGCTCTGTGCAATCGTTTTGCACATAGCAGCCCCAATCCTCTTTTTCTGGGGTGCCCCACCGGTGCTCCAGGCCCCTCCTCTTCATTAGTGTGCCCCCATGGAAAGCCCCTTTCCTTGGGGGGAACCTGTGCGGGCTCACTCCCGAGTCCCGCTGCTGCGTCCATTGACACAGACAGCAGGACTCGGCTCTGCCCCCTGCCCCAGGATTTGATTGACAATCTGTCCAATGAGGAGAGAGCCCGCGGCTGGAGCTGCTGCACTCATGCACATTGCTGGATGGGATCGGGCTCAGGTAAGAAAAAGAGAGGGGGGTCTGGGGGGGGAGCTGCAGCAGAAGAACATTTTTCACCATAATGCATAGAATGCATTAAGGTGAAAAACATTGAGGCTTTGCAACCACTTTAAATAACAAACATGTTATACTTACCTGCGTTATGCAATAAAATAGTACAGATCCTCCTCTTTTTGGGTCCCCCACTGGTGCTCCTGGCTCTTCCTCTTCTTGCTGTGTCTCCATAGGAAGCTGCTTCCTATTATGGCACACCTGCAGGCTCGACCCCGAGCCACACTGCCTGCATCCATAGACACAGACAGCATGGCTCGGCCCTGCTCCTTCGTCACAGGATTTGACGGACAACAGCGGGAACCATTGGCAGCCTGCATCTATAGAAACAGACAGCATGGCTCGGCCCAGCCCCCTGCTCCCTTGTGGGAATGGGAAGAGCCACTACAGACAGGCCCAGCGCTGGATCGAATGATGGCTCAGGTAAGACTAAGAGGGGGTGAGGGTGTGATATATATACTGAAACATTTTTTTTACCTTAATGAAGGGGATGCATTAAAGTAAATAATGTTTAGGCTTTAGAACTTTAATTTTGACTAGGGTGTATCTCCAACGTCTGCTAATAATAAAATAAAGACATATTGGTCCTCTGATTCCTCTTATAGTGAATTGTATTGTATATGTACTGTCTCCTTCCTATTATAAATCCTGTATTATAATAATAATTATAATAATTATGTGGT
The DNA here is from genome assembly GCA_029206835.1 of Rana muscosa. Lineage (NCBI taxonomy): Eukaryota > Metazoa > Chordata > Amphibia > Anura > Ranidae > Rana > Rana muscosa. The sequence continues at coordinate 186,731,272 of CM055122.1, read as the reverse complement.
CACTTAAGCAGTCTGTTGCAAAGTAAAGTTTAGAAGAAAAGGTATCAGTACTCTTTTAAAGAGAAAGGCAGCTGTCCCCAGCACATAAACCAATTCAATCTGACAGGAATCTGCCTTCCAAATAGAACAGAACAGGTCAGATTTCCAAACATTAATATTTAAAAAAAGTCAAGCAAGCTCCTTCCACCCACACTTAGATGGAATGTCACAATTTGCATTCCCAGCACAATTTTCAAGGTGTTTTACATAGTCTAGCTCCCATAGGTAAAACATCAACTGGCAATATATATATGCCAAGTGTCAAGTTTTTTCTTTAAGTGACACGCTATGAGTTCAGACTAAAAAATAAAGAACACTTCCAGAAAAAAAATCCATTAAGAAGTAAGAAGTTTCCAAAATCTCTTCCGGAGATACTGCAGTCACTTCTAATGAATACTGTTGGCATTTCAAAAGCTGTCACTGGAGCTGTCCACTATTAGAAAATCCATAACCTTTATGTAGCAGCCCAGACAAAAAGCTTCTGTGCATTAGAACATAAGAATATCCATAGAAAATCTGACATGTAATGTCAGGTCCTTAGAAAACTGATCTTGAAAAAAAGGGGCTGCTAGTTCGAAATGAAAACTGACAAAACCATAAAAATTTATGAAGACATTTGCGAGGCTAATTTTGTGTAATAAATATAGTTAAAGAAGGACTGCTGTCCAAGGGAAAAGAAAGACATGATTTTTAGATGTTGACCTGTTGTAATATACAAGCTTGTACCAATTATCCATTCATAAAAAGAAAATTCCTGTTTACATCTGCACATGATTGGGTATTCAAAGTGAACCAGAATCTGTTTCAATTATGGATAATTGAAGTAAATATTCACTCAATTTAGTGAAGATTCCAAACTCCTTTAGTAAATCAGCCTCATTGTGTCTGACCACCAAGGACTACATTGTACATTTCCCTAAATTCACGTGCAGCTTTAAGGAAATCTACCAAGCATGGTATTTGAATGATTTGTGCATTTTCAATGTTGCCATTTAATCCACATTAAAACACCTATTTCCTGCTGAATTATATTTTTAGCAGTGTGCAGCTACCCATGCCCTTTTTTTTATAGATTGAAATAGCTTTCAAATTAGCCTTAAATTGATTGTAAAGGCTGATGTTTTTTACCTTTTTACCCAATCTCGATCCAACAATGTGCACAAGAGCTCTCCGGAGTCCGGGTCTTCCTCATTGGCTGAGAAGCAGCAGCAGGAGCCATTGACTCCTGCTGCTGTCAATCAGAGCCAGTGAGGCTGGAGTGGGGGGACAGGGCTGAGCTGGCCTTTCTGTGTTTTATGGACACAGTGAGCTGGCTCAGGAGCGAGCATACATGAGAGCCCCCATAGCAAGTGGCTTGCTATGGGGGGACTCAGCAAGGGGGAGGGGCCCAGAGTGCCAGTGAGGACTCAAGTAGAGGAGGATTGGGTTGCTCTGTTTAAAACCACACAGAGCAGGTAAGTATGACATGTTTGTTATTTTTTTTTTAAAGAAAATATTTCCTTTACAAACGCTTTAAAGAAGGCCAGAAAAATATATTAAGCTTCAGCTGCCATTACCTTAACAGGGTTCATCAGTATGATCAGTGTTTGAAGACTTACTGCTGGGTTTTCCAAACCCCTGTGAACAAGACTTTGTTTGGTTCGCCCATCCCTACCCCCAAAGGAAGCCCTATATGGTTAGGTCATAGTACCATTAAACTGGTACAGAATTTAGTTTTGTATGTCCACACTTAGCTTAAATGGACTCTACACATTGTTCAATTATTTGTTATTATTCTGATAATGTTTTGGGGAAATCTGTATATAGGCATTTTTTTATTTCTTTAAATTTGTTTATGTCAGCTTGATAAAAAAATAAAAATAAATAACGATTGGACAAACAATGTTTTAAAGAACATTGGGGTTGATTTACTGAAACTGGAGAGTGCACAATCTGGAGCAGCTCTGCATAGTAGCCAATCAGCTTCTAAATTCATCTTGTTCAATTTGGCTTTGACAAAAAAAACCTGGAAGCCGATTGGTTTCTATGCAAAGCTGCACCAGATTTAGCACTCTCTATTTTTAGTAAATCGATTCAATTGATTTTCTTTGGACAATGGGAATATTTAGAACTTGATAGTATTTACACTTTTTTTGAAACATATAGAAACAAAGTAAATGTGTGGCACATTAGTAGAGAGTACTTCGGACTGTATAATGTATATGTGTAACTAGAATAAAAGAGACCATCAACACGGCTTACTGATGGGACTGCTGGACAGAAATACATGGAAAAAACAAAAGAGGAAGTCTGGATCTGTGCATATAAATAGGTCTCTCTCCAAGAAAATAAATTGATCAGATGTTCTTCCATTTTTGACAAGTTTCTTAAACTTCACAGCACTGTTATCTAACCATGCATGTGACAGATTTGCCCTAAAGCAGGCAAAAAAGCTGACCATAGACATAACACTATGGTCCAATGTGTTGGCATAATCTGATGGAGGGGGTCAGCTTATTTCAGAGGAAATAATAATGGACAGCTGAAAATATCCATTCCCCTGAGATTAGTGAGCCTGGTGTGTCTAATGCAGTCTAAAATGAACCATAGACAAGGTGATCATCATACAATTCAGCCAAAATTAACCAGATCAGGTGACAGTCACTTTATATTTAAAGGTGCCTCATATGGGATTAAAATTTTAATTAAAATCTTTAAATGTTTACCTACCATGCACTAGTTGCAGGATGCCCGTTTTTTTTTTTTTTTTTTTTTTTAAGTATTCATCCAATAATGCTTCTTTCAACCTCTCTTTCAACTTCCTTTGTAAAGGTGGCAAGGCTACTCAAGCAGCTTCCCATGTAGGAGTAGTGTTGTCACACTTTGAATGTGCATTCCTTCTGTGTACCCAGCCCATGCACAGGGGTTGATTTACTAAAACTGGAGAGTGCAAAATCTGATGCAGCTGTGCATGGTAGCCAATCAGCTTCTAACTTCAGCTTCTTCAATTAAGCTTTGACAAAAAAATGGTTTCTATGGAGAGCTGCATCAGATTTTGCACTCTCCAGTTTTAGTAAATCAACCACAAGGTGCGTCAGCGCTTTCATATTTAAAAAAAAATGAGGCCTTCACTCCCTTAGCACTGTTTATTACCTCTGTGATAGACATCTTTCAGATTAATGTGAAAGACAGAAGGCATAATTTGCTCAGTGTGAAGAGCTGTGGCCCTGAAGGCCCGGCCAGCAGAAATAACACCGGCCAACACACAGCAGAAATTTTAGGGAGTATGCCAGATTTCTATGTCACTGGTTCAGACTGTGCATCCAAGCAAAGTACACTGCATGTAAGAAAATGGTGGAAAGGAATTGCCATGTGAAAAAAAATTCAATAAGGAAAAATATTGGTTTGAAATCTTAACCATCCACAACGTTCACACTTCCCATCCTGTTCTTGGACAACCAGCATCTGACTTGATACATTCCATGGTGATTGGATCAAGGTGTCTGTGCTATCTGTGTGGATATACATGCTGGATTATGTTCCTTATGCACATTGGAAATGAAGAAGTGGCTTGGATGAGCTACGAAATGTCTTCAACATTATACAACATTATTCAGCTGAATGTGACTAACTACTATTAGCTATAGCATGATCTACATAAATGAGAACTTTCACAGACAAGTTTTAGCTAGAGTTTGGCTTTAAAATTACTGCATTTATTGGCGTATAACTCTCACTTTTTTACCCAGAAAACTGTGTAAACTGTGCCTGCGTGTTATACGCAGGGGGCCGTGGAATTTTTTTTTCCAGAAACTTCCCTCTTAAAGTTAGGGTGCGTGTTATACGCCTGTGCGTGTTAAACGCCGATAAATACGGTAGTTAATGGAAGATCTGGATAGTTTTGAAGAATATAAAACAGATCAGCTATATTTGGGTCAGATAGGCCCCTTCCACACGGGGCGGGTAACTTTGGAGTCCACCTGCTCAGTAGAATCTGTCAGCCGATCCCCTCTGAGCAGGCGGATGGCAGGTCTGTGTCCACTCCGCTTATGTAGAGTGGACATAGACACACTTGTTATTTATAATTATCAGTATTTTTATATCTCTAATAACGCATTATTTTACACGTTATAATTATTCACATCATACATTAGAGGGTTGCGCTGATACAATATTTATTTTATTGCACTTATTTTTCACGTAACCTTCTGGCTGCAATCATGGAGGTATTCTAATTTTTGGAACGACGTGAGGTAGAGATTGAAGAGATGTTCTCTGGTGATAAAAACAAGGATAGAAGTGATGATCTTACCCATCTTTTTAAGAAACTAGGATATTTATTGGAAAGAAAAATTAGAACGTGGTGGGATCTGGTATCCTTTGAGCAATATATAGTCAATGCTATAGTTCCTAGATGTTTAAGATGGGATATCCCCCCTAACGATGGTTTTGAGGATGAGGATTCCCTTAATGATTGTTTTTTATTTTTTAATGCTAAGGGTAAAGAGCTTATGGAATTCTTATTAAAACGGAAACAGAGGACACTCGACAATAAAATTAAAGAGATTAAAGCTAAATTAGAGTTGTTAAAAAATTACCCTGAATTTGTTAAATGTCTAGGGAATTAATGAAGAGATTAGACACATTGGATAAAGATACACAAGAAAAGAAAAGCAAGAAATTTATAAGAGGTGTAGGGGATTTTAAAAGTAAAGATGTTTTTAAATGGAAACGCATTGCGAATGAGGATACCCAAATACCCTCCCGGGAAAGTCAGTAAGGGAGGCCGTACAACCAGAGGTGAAACCAGCACCCCAGTCCAATCGAGCAGAACCCCAGGGAGGAAATGGAGTAAGACAGGGGAATATAGTTTATTCCCATCAAGCAGGACCCCCATATAGGGGTAACTGGAGAGGACGGGGATTGCAAGAGGAGGCCCCTGGAGAGGGAGGGGGAATTTTAATCCTAATTTTAATCAAGGTTTCTTCCTGCAAGGGAATGATCAATGGGACCGGAGGAATCCTATTCAGAGATGATTTAATCAACCCTAAAGGGATCCCCAACCCAATTATGCGCATAATGAGAACATGTTTAATGTACTTGTGGATAATAGATTCACACCCCTACCCAACCAACCAGTGGGTAATCAATATGGTGTTTTTTTTAGGGAGACCCCCAGCACTATTGACCAACCAATTGCCCACTGGACATATAAGAGGGGGGTAAAGAAGAGAAAAAGAGGGAGGAGATCAGGAAGAAGGACTTAAAAAAAGCAAACACCAATAGGGACTGGTATCTATAATTTGAGTGATATTGATTTGAATAAAGAGGAGATTAGAGTTTTAGATAAAGGTTTAAAGTATGCACCTATAAAAAATCTTAATAAATTTGATTCATATTCAGAAATATGTACGTACACTTAATTGAAAAAATATATTTTCTGTCTAAGCCAGATACTAGACCTCCACAAACAGTGAATGGTCACCATTCAATGTTGCGGAATAAATCAGTTTTTAACCTCCCAGAATGCTGACAATAAATTTGTAGATGTATTTAGGAACATGGTCACTGAAGACTTAGAAAATGTACAGGTTAGGAAGGTTATTATCCTCATTGGATTAGGAAAGGTATTGAAAGCATTGAGCAAAATAAAGATATAGTCATAAGCCCTACCGATAAGGGTGGATGGCTAGTGATTATGAGTAAATAATATTATCAAATGGAAATGGAGAGACAACTAGCGGACTCTGAAACATACTATAGGCTTAATGAAAACCCTTTGGTTATAAAATGAAGTTAGAGCGATTAATTAATAAAGGAAAAAAGAGCGATATACTGACGGTAAAGGAAGCTAAATATTTAAACCCTGTAGTATGTAGAACGCCTATTATTTATTTTCTGCCAAAAATTCATAAGAGTATGACAGAATCGCCAGGCAGGCCAATTATTGATGGGATAGAAACGGTTTGTTTGAGATTGGGTCAATATATAGATACATTCCTACAGCAGCTGGTGGTCAAAACGGAAGCATATATTAAAGATGCCAAGTATGTGATTCAGTGTCTTGAATCCTTGGATGGATTAGTCCAATGCATCTTGGCCACCGAGGATGTAGGATCTCTCTATACTATTATTGGGCATAAAGAAGATTTAACATCAGTGAAGTGGGCCCTGGAAGGTTCAGACCTGCCTAGAAAACATAAAAAATATCTATTGAAGTGTCTTAAGTTTTGTTTAAACCATAATTGTTTTTGGTACAGGGTATATTATTATTTACAGACAAGGGATATTGCCATGGGGGTTAGGTTTGCCCCGACCGAGCTTGGCAAACCTCTTCATGGCATGTTGGGAGAGTGAGGAGATTTTTAACCAACGACCGAAATAATTTATTCTGTATAAAAGGTTTATAGATGATATAGATGATCTTATTATTTGGAAGGGGGATACATTATCATTTGAAACATTTAAAAATAAAATGAATAGGAATTCTAAAAATATTAAATTAACATGGACCATCAGTAGTGAGTTTATCACGTTCTTGGATTTAGAAGTATATAAAGAGAAAGGTCGATTGTATACGAGGAACCGTTTCAAACCCACTGATAGGAACTCCTACCTACCGTTGGACAGTTGTCATCATAAGCCTTGGCTTATTAATATCCCTAATGGCGAGTTTATGAGAATACATAGGAATTGTTCTAAAGAGGCAGATTTGCCTCAACAATCAGAAGCACTGGCCAATAGATTTAAGGAAAAAGGTTATGATATTAAGAGTATTGAGGAGGAAAAATAGAAAAAAGATACTGTATATGGATATGAAATTATTACTATTGCAGGGTAAACAGCGGGGGTCTTCTAGTTATGAATTTAGTATGGTCTTGGACTTTAATATTACATTTAGATAAGTTGAGAAAATAATAAAAAAAACATTGGCATATTCTAAAAAAAGACAGGATATTAGGGCCACAGTTACCTGCTTTCCCTGGGTTCATGTATAGAAAAGCTCCAATGTTAAAGAATATGATTGCCCCAGGGGTGATAGATCACTCAAAGAAAAAGATAGGCACACTGTTTGGGTGTTTCACTGGTTACTTTGCATGCAGCAGATGCAAAGCCTGCCGTCATGCCAAGAAGAATGTGAAAAAGAGGAAAGAGTTTATTTCTGCTAGTACAGGAAACAAATATGTCATCAAGGACTTCATAACTTGCTCCTCTGCTGGCATTATATATGCTGGAATGTGGATGCGGGTTACAGTATATTGGCCGTACATCTAGAAGCCTGCAAATTCGAAAAGGGGAACACATTTTTACCAATATTAAGAAGGGGGTGATCACTCATAGTGTGTCCAAACATTTCAAATTGGTGCATAATAAGAATCCGAGTGCGCTGAAGTTTTGAGGGATTGAATAAGTGGAGAAACATTGGAGGGGTGGAAACTACATCAGACAACTCAGTAGAAGGGAATCATTTTGGATATTTGAGGCCAAGGTTCTCTCACTGAGGGGTCTGAATGTAGATTTTGATTGAAATTGTTTTATTAGTGGTTTGTAGATTATAATTATTAATTATACACATTAACCACTTAACGACCGCTCACTGTATATATACGTCGGCACAATGGCACCGACAGGCACAATCACGTAGAGCATACGTGATTGCCTTTGTACAGTTGGGGGGTCCGATCGGACCCCCCTTCTGTACAGTGAGCGGTTGGAATTTGTTGGGGAGCGATCCGACATGAGGGGACGGCCGTTCGATTCCGGCCACCCCCCCGCGATCGCTCCCGGCGAATGGAAATGCCCCCTCTGTCTGTCGAATGTACACACAGGCAGAGGAAGCAGGAGGAAGTGATGTCATCTCTTGTGCGGCGCTCACATATACCGAGCGGCGTACAAGAGAAGACATCAAGGTTAGTGCACAAACACTACACTAACACCAGCACACATAGGCACATAAATCGCCCCCCCCCCAGGCCCCCCCAGATCACCCCCCAGCCCCCAGTCACAGTGTCACTGATTGCAGTGACAATTTATTTACTGATCACTGCAATCAGTGACATTTGTGACTGTAAAAATGTCACTACATTTAGTTTTAGGTCCAGTGTAGCCCCCTAACCCCCCTTAATAAAGGTTTAACCCCCTGATCACCCCCCAGATAACCCTTTCACCCCCTAGCACCGCCGTCGCTAAGCGATCATTTTTCTGATCGCTGTCTTAGCGTCGGTGATGCAGATCGGTAGCCAGTAATTTTTTTTAGGTTCGCCGCAGGTTTTTATAGCGTCAGGTACCCCCATAAATTATCTAATAAAGGTTTAACCCCCTTGATCGCCCCCCAGGTAACCCTTTCACCCCCTATCACCATTGTCGCTAAGCGATCATTTTTCTGATCGATGTCTTGGCGTCGGTGATGCAGATCGGTAGCCAGTATTTTTTTTTTAGGTTCACCGCAGGTTTTTATAGCGTCAGGTACCCCCATAAATTATCTAATAAAGGTTTAACCCCCTTGATCGCCGCCCAGGTAACCCTTTCACCCCCTATCACCACTGTCGCTAAGCGATCATTTTTCTGATCGCTGTCTTAGCGTCGGTGATGCAGATCGGTAGCCAGTAATTTTTTTTAGGTTCGCCGCAGGTTTTTATAGCGTCAGGTACCCCCATAAATTATCTAATAAAGGTTTAACGCCCTTGATCGCCCCCCAGGTAACCCTTTCACCCCCTATCACCACTGTCGCTAAGCGATCATTTTTCTGATCGCTGTCTTAGCGTCGGTGATGCAGATCGGTAGCCAGTAATTTTTTTTAGGTTCGCCGCAGGTTTTTATAGCGTCAGGTACCCCCATATATTATCTAATAAAGGTTTTAACCCCCTAATTGCCCCTAGTTAACCCTTTCACCAGTGATCATCATATAAGTGTTACGGGTGACGCTGGTTAGTTAGTTTGCTTTTTATAGTGTCAGGGCACCCGCCGTATATAACCCAATAAAGGTTTAACCCCCTGATCGCCCGGCGGGTGATATCAATTAGGTTTTAGCGTCAGAGAGGGTCTGCGTCACACCCCAGGCAGCGTCAGGTTAGTGCCAGTAACGCTAACACCCACGCGTGAAGCATACACCCCCCTTAGTGGTATAGTATCTGAACAGATCAATATCTGATCTGATCAGATCTATACTAGTGTCCCCAGCAGTTTAGGGTTCCCAAAAACGCAGTGTTAGCGGGATCAGCCCAGATACCTGCTAGCACCTGCGTTTTGCCCCTCCGTCCAGCCCAGGCCACCCAAGTGCAGTATCGATCGATCACTGTCACTTACAAAACACAACACACATAACTGCAGCGTTCGCAGAGACAGGCCTGATCCCTGCGACTCCAGTGCTGTAGGAGGTGATTTCACCACCACAGTTAAAAAAAAAAAGCAAATATGCCGAAGCATTGGAGCAGCAGGGGCGGAGGAGTGATTTTGCTCCTAATGCCGCGTACATACGGTCGAAATTCCGACAGAGGCTTGCCCGTGGAAAAGTCCGACCATGTGTGTGCGGCATAACTTTTTTGCGGGAGGATGCCCCCATGCTTCGGCATATATAAATGGTGCATGTATGCCCATCATTAGAAGTGGGTGGATGAAGGGCGGTATTCTAATGGTGGGCATACCCACCGATCAATCTCTTTTTTCGTTCAGCCACCTGGCTGCATGAAAAAAAAAGATTACAATACATGTCCAACAAGGACCAGCAACGTACTGGTATGTTGCTGGACTTTGAATGGTTATACCAGATTGATGCCTGCGGGTTTAGGTATCATCTCGGTATCATTCTTTTCAGCCAGCTTTAATGTAAAAGCAATCCTAGTAGCTAATTAGCCTCTGGACTGCTTTTACAAGCAGTGGGAGGGAATGTCCCCCCCCCGGATATAAAAAGCGCCATTGGGAAATTGGGAAAGCATTTTATCACACCGATCTTGGTGTGGTCAGATGCTTTGAGGGCAGAGGAAAGATCTAGGGTCTAGACCCCAGTTTTTTCAAAAAAAGAGTACCTGTCACTACCTATTGCTATCATAGGGGATATTTACATTCCCTGAGATAACAATAAAAATGATTAAAAAAAAAAATATGGAAGGAACAATTTAAAAATAAAATAAAAAAGCAAAATTAATAATAATAAAAAAAAAAAAGCACCCCTGTCCTGCCCTGCTCTTGCCCAATGGCGAACGCAAGCGTCGGTCTGGCGTCATATGTAAACAGCAATTGCACCATGCATGTGAGGTATCACCGCGAAGGTCAGATCGAGGGCAGTAATTTTAGCAGTAGACCTCCTCTGTAAATTTAACGGGGTAACCTGTAAAGGCTTTTAAAGGCTTTTAAAAATGTATGTAGTTTGTCGCCAATGCGCGTTTGTGCGAAATTTTAAAGCATGTCGTGTTTGGTATCTATGTACTCGGCCTAAGATCATCTTTTTTATTCCATCAAACATTTGGGCAATATAGTGTGTTTTAGTGCAAGTAAAATTAAAAAAAGTGTATTTTTTCCCCAAAAAATGCGTTTGAAAAATCGCTTCGCAAATACTGTGTAGACAAAAAAAATGCAACACCCACCATTTTATTCTGTAGGGCCTTTGCTTTAAAAATATATATAATGTTTGGGGGTTCAACATAATTTTCTTGCAAAAAAAAATATGTTTTCATGTAAACAAAAAGTGTCAAAAAGGGCTTTGTCTTCAAGTGGTTAGAAGAGTGGATGTAAGCTTCCTAATGTTGTGTATAAAATGCCAGAACAGTTCAAAACCCCCCAAATGACCCCATTTTGGAAAGTAGACACCCCAAGCTATATACTGAGAGGCATGTCGAGTCCATGGAATATTTTATATGTTGACACAAGTTGCGGAAAAAAGACAATTTTTAATTTTTTTTTGCACAAAGTTGTCACTAAATTATATATTGCTCAAACATGCCATGGGCATATGTGGAATTACACCCCAAAATACATTCTGTTGCTTCTCCTGAGTATGGGGATACCACATGTGTGAGACTTTTTGGGAGCCTAGCCGCGTACGGGACCCCAAAAACCAATCACCGCCTTCAGGCTTTCTAAGGGTGTAAATTTTTGATTTCACTTCTCACTGCCTATCACAGTTTCGGAGGCCATGGAATGCCCAGATGGCACAAAACCCCCCCAAATGACCCCATTTTGGAAAGTAGACACCCCAAGCTATTTGCTGAGAGGTATTGTGAGTATTTTGCAGATCTCGCTTTTTGTCACAAAGTTTTGAAAATTGAAAAAAAAAAAGAAAAAAAAAATGTCTTTCTTCATTTTCAAAAACAAATGAGAGCTGTAAAATACTCACCATGCCTCTCAGCAAACAGCTTGGGGTGTCTATATTCCAAAATGGGGTCATTTGGGGGGGTTTTGTGCTATTTTGGCATTTTATGGCCTTCGAAACTGTGATAGGTAGTGAGGAGTCAAATCAAAAATTTGTGCCTAGAAATCCTGAAGGCGGTGATTGGTTTTCGGGGTCCCGTACGCGGCTAGGCTCCTAAAAAGTCCCACACATGTGGTATCCCCGTACTCAGGAGAAGCAGCAAAATGTATTTTGGGGTGCAATTCCACATATAACCATGGCATGTGTGAGCAATATATCATTTAGTGACAACTTTTTGTAATTTTTTATTTTTTTTTGTCATTATTCAATCACTTGGGACAAAAAAATAAAAATATTCAATGGGCTCAACTGGCCTCTCAGCAATTTCCTTGGGGTGTCTACTTTCTAAAATGGGGTCATTTGGGGGGGTTTTGTACTGCCCTGCCATTTTAGCACCTCAAGAAATGAGATAGGCAGTCATAAATTTAAAGCTGTGTAAATTCCAGAAAATGTACCCTAGTTTGTAAACGCTATAACTTTTGCGCAAACCAATAAATATACGCTTATTGAAATTTTTTTTACTAAAGACATGTGGCTGAATACATTTTGGCCTAAATGTATGACTAAAATTGAGTTTATTCGATTTTTTTTATAACAAAAAGTGGTCTGGGGCTTAAGTGGTTAACTACTTACCGACCAGCCACCACAGATATACTGCAGCAGGGCAGCTCTATTGGGCAAATCACAGTACTGGTACAGAGCTTTGTTTAATAGCTATAGCAAGCGCGTCTCCAGTCCCAATGCGCGCGGCAGGCGGCCGCAATGTCCGCCTGCCACCCGCGATCGCTCCACAGAGAGCCAGAACAGGGATCTGCCAGTGTAAACAAAGCAGATCCCCGTTCTGACAGGGGAGTAGAGATAGATTGTCTGTTCCTAGTGATCAGGAACAGCGATCTCTCTGTACTCCCAGTTATTTGACTATACACATGGACGTTTTCATTGTCACATTATTTATTTTATTGATATGTGATTATATACTAGTAGCGCAGCACTATGTTGGTATTATATTTAATTAATGTGAAATGAACACGTTTTTTCAGTGATAGCAGTAACTAGGTTGAAATTATTTTATTCATTTTGCACTTTGCATTTTTGCACATTATTGTATTTATCACTTGTTATTTATAATCATCAGTATTTTTATATCTTTAATAACGCATTATTTTTCACATTATCATTTTTCAAGTCATACATTAGAGGGTTGTGCTGATAGAATATTGATTTTATAGCCCGCTCTCCTCTACTGGTGGTCCGATGTAAACGGACCGCCTGCAAGCATAATACTGGGGCAGATTTACTAAAGCTGGTGCACTCAGAATCTAATGCAGAGGTGCATGGTAGCCAATCCGCTTCTAACTTCAGCTTGTTCAGTTAAGCTTTGGCAATAAAACCTGGAAACTGATTGGTTTCTATGAAGAGATGCATCAGATTTTGCACTCTCCAGGTTCAGTAAATAACCCCCTCTGTTACCCCAAAATGTCATAAGTGATGGTATTGTCACTGCAATATACACATATGAAACAAAAAATCACTCATGTAGAATTTATTGGTTACAAAACTTCACGGCGCAAAACTTTGATGCCAGTGCTGCTACACCAAAAATTCTGCTAGCATTCATAAGTTAAAAAACAATGCACTAGATATCAATATCATATCAATATCATCACACACTTGCACATTTGTATACAGCTGAATTTATTTTAATCATTTTCTGTGGCAGGCAATGTGAAATAACAATGCTGGCTGTTCAGGATTTAAGAAAATTACAAGCAGTTTTGAGCTCTCTAATGATCTAAATGTTGAATTTTCAGGCTCCCTCTAGTGGCCAACATATGTCACTTATTTTTTGCTGCACTATACATCAAATCCAGGGAAAGAAGAAGCATCAATAACAATTGTATACTATGGACATGCTGCATTCATTTTTTTTCAGCTGGAGTATTTCAATATCATTAACTATGTAACTATTAGTTCAAGGTAAAAAAAATGTCATGCCCAATATCATTAACTATGTAACTATTAGTTCAAGGTAAAAAAAAAATGTCATGCTCGTTTGTTTACAAGGACATGCAACTTAAGGATTATGTACATCAAAAATGATAAATAATAATATATAATACAAAGCTTTTAAAAAAAAAAAAGGAAATCTAGAATTGTAACCAGCAAGTGCAGTTTAAATTGATATATGTATGTAATGCCAGTATGAAAAAACATACCTAATGTATCTGTACCACTTATAAATCAAACAAGTAGCATTTTGTGCTGAATGATGTACTGGGTGTTGGAAAATGTCTATTTAGTGAAGGATTAATTCAATTTCTCCATAAAAAGTAGAACAATCTTTCAATGTGTTGGTTCTCCTCATCACATCAGGCAGGGTGATGTTTTCAAGAAGAATGCTACCTAATTGGGCTGATGTACTAAGGGAGTCTTTATGTTAAATCATGTGACCATTCACTCCAATTGTCCATCATGTGAAAAGCAAATCTTGCTCACTTTGAATGCCCAATCATGATTGGATAACTGAAGTCTATATTTATAAGTCTTATATGTTATTGTTTGAAGATCGTCAGCTCCTTTAGTACAGTAAATCACCTTTCTCATCTCTATTGCTAGTGATAAGAAAAAGGTCCAATCTAAAGTAGAAGATAAGGCTGGGTAAGGATGGCCCAAATCGACCAAGTAGAAAATATCATCCAAAAAGTGACTGCACCCTACCAGAGGCAGTCACTATTCAGCAGTGCCACTGTATTTAGGCAGACACAGCCGTTGTGGCTGTCGAATACAATAGTTGGCATCCCTGCCTTTGAGGGGCAAGGATGGGGGAATTGATTTTCTCTGGTTCAGCCCAAGGCTAATCGAAAGAAAATTGATTTTTTATTGGCAAATCTGGACACTGTTCTTTACTGCACAGAATGGGTTAAAGCAGGGGTGCCCAATATTTTGAAGAGCGAGGGCCACTTAAGCGACTTGGCAACCAGTCGCAGGCCACAATGAGCAGAGCGAGAGGATGACAGGCCCATGTCCACACTGAATATGCAGAGCAAACAAGGCCACTCTACTCTTAGGACTATCCGATCTGCCCAGACGGAATGCGACAGCTACATCTGCCGCTCCATAGAGTTGAATGGAGGGTCCGATTGGGTTGGACTGATCGTGTGAAAGGGTCCAAGACCTTTTTTACACTGATGTGCTGTGGTTTACCCACACCATGGGTGCAGCTCAGTGCACCGGTGGCTTTCCTGCAGGTTAGCTGCACTTTGCCATAGACTTCTAGTATATCCGTCAGGTGTAGTATACTTTCTGAAAGCTGATAACAGAAGTATATGGCACAGTGCAGGTAACCAACAGATACGTCCATATATACATTGTGATTTTGGTACTTTACTTGCCTTTAATAACAGGCTTCCATTCTAGTATCACCGGCCGTTGCTGTCCCTGGCAGAGTGAATTTGGTATCACTCCACCTGTGACAGGAGGCAGCGCTATACAGGAAGCAACAGCTTATGCAGCTCTGCTCCCCCTGCAGCCATTTGCTTCCTCTATTGGCAGCTTAATTCACAACACGGATGCTCTAGGATAGGAGGTCGCGGGCCACATCAGAGGGTTTTGCGGGCCACTGGTTGGGCACCACTGGGTTAAAGAGAATGTGCAAGGAAGTATGGTGGCTGCCACTGCCAACCTCTCCTTTAATTTGACTTTTCCTGTGCTGGGTCAGGGACCCAGAAATATTGAAGCCATTCGATTAGAATGATAGCCAAGCTTCGTTTTCAGAAGGAAGTCAGCAACTCCAGCCTCCACATTTATCTCAGTAAGCGGTATCGTTTGATTTATTAAAACCATAGCATGGCAGTAGAAATATTTCAAAAGATTACATAAACAGACATTTAAGTAAAAAAGTTATATCTAAACAAATAACCCTCATATACCATATAAAAAATATAAAAAAACAAAGCAGCACACAGTTAGAATGTCCTATAGCAGTGATGGCGAACCTTGGCACCCCAGATGTTTTGGAACTACATTTCCCATGATACTCAACTACACTGCAGAGTGCATGGGCATCAGGGGAAATGTAGTTCCAAAACATCTGGGGTGCCAAGTTTCGCCATCACTGTCCTATACTAATTACTGGGAGCAAGGTGCACTGCATATTTATCACTTGATCACGCTTTATCAGCCATTGATAATTTGAGTAGATACCTGAATAACTACGTATTGACTTAATTTAATGTTAGTATGAACTGAGCACTAAGCCTACTAAGGGCAAATACAGGTTCATTTAGTATTGATGTATGTATTTGTGCAGTGTACTACTATAAGCAATATTATACATAATGTCAATTGATGAGTTGAGTTGATATTGTCCAGACTCTCTTAAATACAGCACCAAATATCAGAAGGTTTTGTATAGAGATGGCAATGGCTGCATTAGCACTGGTGAATATTAGTTGTTATTTTGTACGCAGGTACATGTTTGTTAGGTATATTAGTCCATTAAGAGCCACGGTAACAAGTAAATAGTGCACTGCATTATGAGGGGTTCTTAGCATGCACGTAAAGGTATGTGTGTTAAAGTGGGCTCACTTTGTTCATTTGGATTTGTTGCTGATATTGTTTCTGCTTCTCCAAAAACTGCTGGTGCTGCTGCTGAATGACAAGCTGGGCCAAAGTGCTGTGAGGCAGCGGAGCCGACTGTGTTCTGTGCAGGGGCCGGTGGCGAGGCAGTTTGTGCGCCACCCTGCCCGCCGGAGAAACCCGCTCTTTTGCTGTAAGTGGAGACTGATGAAGAATTGCAGCACTACCTAAAATGAAAATAAAAACTGCAATTTAATAAAGGGAAGAGATATTAAGAAATAAACACATCTCAAGATGCATATGAATACATTTGGGTTTTAGAAAAAAAGCTCCTGGTTATGTCCTCCAAAAATGTTATTATACATACCATATACATACCAAATGTTACTAGATGAGATTAGTTTATACAGTATTATATTACCGTATATACTCGAGTATAAGCCGACCCGAGTATAAGCCGAGGTACCTACTTTTACCACAAAAACTGGGAAAACTTATTGACTCGAGTATAAGCCGAAGGGAGGAAATGTGCCCATTGCCCAACCTTACTGTGCCCATTGCCATCTTACTCTGCCACCTCACTGTGCACATTGCCACCTCACTGCCCATTGTCACCTCACTGTGCCCATTGTCGCCTCACTGTGCCCCCTTACTGTGCCCATTGCCATCTCACTGTGCCACCTCACTGCCCATTGTCACCTCACTGTGCCCCCTTACTGTGTCCATTGCAGCCTCCCTGTGCCCGAGTCAGTGTACCTGAAAATCTTGTAATTCCGCGGCCGGCGTCCATTGTTCAAATCTCGCTCCGTTCTCCCTGTCCCTTCCGTGATAGGCGTTTCAAGCAAACACTGTGTTGAGTGTTTGCGCCTATCACGGAGGTCCTCTCATTCTCCGACTCCCAGCAGGCACTGTGTTCAGTGCTCCGCCAATCACGGACGTCGGACAAGAGAACCTCTGTGATAGGCGCAACACTCAACACAGTGTTTGCTGGAAACGCCTATCGCGGAAGGGACAGGGAGAAAGGCGCTAGATTTAAACAATGGACGCCGGCCGCGGAATTTCACGATTTTCAGGTACTGACTCGAGTATAAGCCGAGGGGTATACTTTCAGCCCTAAAAAAAGGGCTGATAAACTCGGCTTATACTCGAGTATATACGGTATATGTGGTCCACAGAAAGAACAGTGTGGTCACAAATATTTGCAGTCATAGGGGCAACACAATCAAAGTGGCCTAAAGTGGTATTAAAAACAAAAACCACATTTATGATATTACAGCTTACAAATTCTTATGCCATGTACACACGACCGTTTTTCATGACGAGAAAAATGCAATTTTTTAAATTGGTCATTAAAAACGGTTGTGTGTAGGCTCCAGAGCATTTTTCTCAATGAGAAAAATGGGCATTAAAAATTTAGAACATGCTCTATTTTTTCTCGTCATTTTTCACATTGTTGTTTTTCTCGTCGTGAAAAATGGCCGTGTGTAGGCTTTAATGACGGGGAAAAAAAACGTGCATGCTCAGAAGCAAGTTATGAGACGGGAGGGCTCGTTCTGGTAAAACTAGCATTCGTAATGGAGATAGCACATTCGTCACGCTGTAACAGACTGAAAAGCACGGAGACTGAAAAGGGCGAATCGTCTCTCACCAAAGTTTTACTAACACGCGGTAACAGGAAATCAGCAAAAGCAGCCCAAAGGGTGGTGCCATCCGAATGGAATTTCCCCTTTATAGTGCCGTCGTACGTGTTGTCGTATGTGTTGTACGTCACCGCGCTTTGCTCGAGCATTTTTTTCAGGATAGTGTGTAGGCAAGGCAGGCTTGTGAAGAATCACGTTGAGAAAAACTTAGTTTTTTTCAATGACATTAAAAACGGCCGTGTGTACGCGGCATTAGATGTGGGGTCTGCAATAGTTTTCTTTTTTATATTTTTTTCCCCTTAATTTTTCAATTGATCTGGCCAGTAAGGCTTCATGAACACTGGGCTTTAAAAAAAAAACTCCAGTTCCCTTGGCAGAAAAAAACGCTCATATAGAGCGTTTTTTTGTACAAAGTTTAGGTGAGTTTATGAGGGTTTAGCATTTTTTCTGCCTTTAATTAAAAACGCAAACCAGAATGGTTATTTTCCTGCCTTGAAATGCTGAGCTCAAAATATGCCTATAATCATTCTAAAGTGCATGGACACATAGGTTAACATTAGCTGCTTCTACAGGCAAAACACAAAAGCCAGTGTGCATAGAGCCCTAGTCTGGTATTTTTCAAACTCCGTTAACAGACCAAACTATCCAGACAAAGCAGAAGTTAGAGGGTTAAGACGAACCACTTAAAGTAACATTTAAGGCTATTTTGTTTCCTTTAAAATAAAAAAAACATGTTGTACTTGCCTCCTCTCTGCAATGGTATTGCACAGAGCAGCCCCGATCCACCTCTTCTTGGGTTCCCCGCTGGCACTCTGGGCTCCTCCTCTTCGGTGAGTACCCTTAAAAGAAGCAGCTGCTTCCTATGGGGGCACTTGTGTTGCCCCTGTCCATTGATGGGGTGGCTTGGCCCTTCCCCCCACTTCCTGGTCACAGAATTTGATTGACAGCAGCAGGAGCCAATGGCTCCCGCTGCTATCAATCTGTGCAGTAAGGAGAGACAAAGCCAGGAGAGCCGCTGCTCTCATGCACAGTGCTGGATCGGGATCGGGCCAGGTAAGTAAAGGGGGAGTGAGGGGGGACACATGCAGTACAGAAGGTTTTTTACCTGAATGCATACATTGTAAAAAAAAATACAACTTTACAACCACTTTAAAACTGAAAGGAGTGCTTGCAATGGTCAGTTTCTATTTATTTACGTGAAAACTTTTATCCCAAAAAGAAAAAATTCTTGCTGTAATGTCTTTAAAAGTGTTAGCTAGAGTTTAGTGTCAACTTGTTTATTAAATCCACCTAAATCTGCAAGTCTAACACTACCTTCCCCCAACTAGAAATGCTCCTGCCCAATGGTGTCTTTGTTGCTCCTCCATCCAAAGTGAAGACATCCTAAGACAAGTGCCACTGGCTGGATCACCAGGTGAAAATAGAGGTTACAAAAATTAAACACATTTAAAGGAGAAGTGTGGGAAATCAACAGATATTTACGTACTCATCTATATGGCTACAGCATCGGTCCAATGCTGCAGCTGACTACCCCCGCCAGCTCTAAGACCAGGAACCATGCATTGATTTCTCAGTTCTTGGTCTCCCTGAGTAGAGAGTGGTGACTGTCAATCACCACTCTCTGTGCTACCCCTCCAGCGCTCACTGGAGCACCGGCCTTGCAGAGCCTAGAACAGCTCCGTGATGTTAGCTGACAGCGGGCTTTAGTCCAGTCTAGTACAAAAATAAGTGCACTTCTGTGTGACCCAGAAGACAACTAGGGCCAAAAAAGCTTTACTTCTCTTTTAAGAACTAGTAAACTGCAATATATTACATTTTTGTGTTTGTTTTTAATACCGCTTTAAGCTCTATAAAACTGAAATCCTCTTCTGGGCAGCAGAGGTTTATACCACTAAATAAAATATACATTTATACTATATTATATTATATTTTAAATATTTTTTTTTTCTGGAGAAGTATTTTCTAGCCTTAACCCCAAGTCATACTTTTAACAGGTTCAAAAGTTTAGTGACTGAAGCATTGAAGCAAGGAATAAAAACAAGATATCTATGGCAAGTTTCATATTTGTATCCTGACAGATTCCCTTTAAGCTCATCACACATTATCATACATTAGGAGGTGTCAAAACACATTTATAGGCTAGTATGTGTAAACGGACATCTTATAATATGAGAAGACAATGTGAGAACCAAAGTGGTCTCTGAACAGATCTGCTATAAACATGTGACCCACACCCTGAACCTAACATAATAGAAAGGACACGTTTAATATGGAAGCTGGCAGGAACTCCATGACGCAGTGTCTCCCTCACACAGTCACTGTCCCATTCACTCAAGGCATTTCGCGTAATCATTTTAGAGCTGTAATGATAAAACTAAGAAAGTACATAATTGCACACTAGGATTAAAATATTTAAGATAAAGAACCTTTCTTTCATAAACAGCTTAAGTGTTTCAAAAACAGTTTACTGCACTTGGTAATACATTCTGAGAACAGAGGATGACTGCTTAGAGTAGAATCATCGGATGTGGTTTACCAAAAAGAGTCTCACAATGTTTAGGATTTCTCCCTTGGTTTTCCAAGAAAGAATGCAACTGAAACTAGGTAAAAGCTTTTTTAGCTTTGAACTTATTTTATTTTTCATATTTAAATTGTTCCAATATTAGGCAGTGCTTTGCAGAGTGTATAGCTTCAGGTTATAAAGGTCCCTGCCTCTGGGAGAACCTATAAAGAACCTACCCTATAGTCAAGCCTGTCAAAATCCAGTTAAGCAGCCCATAAATGGTTAGTTTTTTTCATACAGCCAGTGGGAACAGATTCCTTCATCCACACAAACATATGTCCTTGCTGGGATATTGCATTCTGGCAGCTGCGATTGCCTCACAGCTTCTATGAATAAAACACAATCTAAAAATGTAGAACGGATGGATGATTGATCGGTCCATCCCCTTGATTCATAGATCTCACAGATAGATGTGATAGATATCACAGAAACTGTAATAGGGCTTCTATGAATCCCCATGGTTAAGCTTCGAAGGGTAGAGCGAAACGTGTAGGGAGTGTGACTTGGTCGGAGTCCAGGCTGAGGTTGCCACTTACCTTCAATCACAGGAATTGTACAGATGTGTGGTTATAGGGAGACCTTCCTTCACATGGCTTCTATGAATGGAGCAGATGGGTGGAAAGGGCGGGCTTTCTTGATGAGTGCCTGTCACAGCCCCTTGGTTCTATTAATCCCCACTACACATGAAGATTATGGAAGAAGGAGATGGGGCATCAGAGGAGGAAGATTGTGGCAAAAAGCAAGACACAGCAGCACAAGGGACACATCTCACTGAAGGCAAGTAATGTCCCTTGTGTTGATATACTGTGTTTTCCCGAAAATAAGACTTAGCGTGAGTTTCTGGGATGGCTGCAATATAAGCCCTACATTGAAAATAAGCCCTAGTTAAAGTCCTTGTAAAATCATGTAATCTGTTCTGTAAGATTATAATAATGTGCAGTGTGTCTCCTTGTGTAACTTTATTGTGGAAAATACCTTATTTGCAGTGCAGCTGGGCACTCACATGACACGCCGGCGCTCTTCTCTTATCCTCCCTTCCTCTGCAGCCCTTAGAGGGTGCTGACATCAGCGGGGATCTCGGCCTCTCCCTCTGTAGTATTCATAGCAGGGAAGAAGAGCTCACATGAGCTTACAGCGGCGCAGTAAATAGTAGGATTTTTAAAACAGCTTACCTGTAAAATCCTTTTCTTGGAGTACATCACGGGACACAGAGCGGCATAGTCATTACTATGTGGGTTATATAGAATTACCTTCAGGTGCTGGCGCTGGCAACTTCCAAAACAGGAAGTATCCTCCCCTATATAAGCCCCTCCCATCCGGGAGCACCTCAGTTTTGTAGCAAAGCAATACGTGTCCCCAAAAGAGGGGTGGGAGCTCTGTGTCCCGTGATGTACTCCAAGAAAAGGATTTTACAGGTAAGCTGTTTTAAAAATCCTACTTTCTTGTTCATACATCACGGGACACAGAGCGGCATAGTCATTACTATGTGGGACGTCCCAAAGCAATGCCAAATGAGGGGGGGGGATACACCATACATAAGCTGGGCGCCATCAGGCATGAGGATCTTTTGCAGCCTGCAACACACTGCGCCCAAAGGCGACATCCTCCTGACTTCTAACGTCCACCTGGTAGAACCTAGTAAACGTGTGTACTGAAGACCATGTTGAGGCCTTACAAATTTGAGCCAGGGAGGCCTGGTGATGCACTGCCCATGAAGTTCCAACTGCTCTCGTGGAGTGCGCCCTAACTTTGAACGGAGGCGGTCTACTTCTCAAGCCATAGGCTTGTATTATGACCTGTCGAATCCACTTGGCTAAAGTAGATTTTGATGCTGCCTGACCCTTTCTGGGGCCTTCCGGCAGACCAAACAAAGAATCCGTTCTACGAATCTGAGCAGTGGCTTTTAGATAAGCTTTAACTGCTCTTACTACATCCAAAGAATGCAATAACTTTTCCTCTACCGAGCTTGGTTTGGGGAAAAAAGGAAGAACCACATCCTGGTTCAAGTGAAACCTCAATACCACCTTAGGAAGAAAGGCTGGGTGAGGACGTAACACTACTCTGTCCTCATGAATAACCAGATATGGCTCTTTACAGGACATGGCGGCTAATTCCGACACTCTTCTAGCCGAGCATATGGCTACTAAAAATATCAATTTTCTGGTGAGTAGAACCAAGGAAATGTGCCGCAAAGGTTCAAATGGCTGCTTCTGCAGAACCGACAGAACCAAATTTAGATCCCATGGGCATATGGGAGCTTTAATCGGTGGAATAATACGAGTCACCCCTTGCATAAAGGATTTGACAAGTGAATGCATAGCCAGGGGCCTTTGAAATAGTATTGATAAGGCCGAAACCTGACCCCTGATAGTACTTGAGGCAAACTTCCTGTCTACAGCCCACTGTAGGAAGTCCAGAATTCTGCCTATAACGTACTTACGTGGATGCCATTTTCTGGCCTCGCACCAAGTGATGTACGCCTTCCAAACTCTATAGTAGATCTGCCTGGATACAGGCTTCCTGGCATTGATTATAGTTGATACCACAGAGTTAGAGAGACCTCTCTTCTTTTAGGATGTGGGATTCAATAGCCAGGCCGTTAAACTTAGAGTTAGTAAGGAAGGGTGGTATATCGGTCCTTGCGAAAGCAGGTCCGGACGACGTGGAAGGGTCCAAGGACTCCCCACAGACATTTTGATGATCTCCGCGTACCAGGCCCTTCGGGGCCACGCTGGAGCCACCAGGATCACCGGCTTCTTTTCCAACCTGACTCTGCGAAGGAGTCGAGGCAACAATTGTAGCGGAGGGAATGCATATATCAGTCTGAACTGATCCCAAGGGAACACCAGAGCATCCGAGCCGCAAGCGAGGGGATCCCTTGTCCGGGAGACAAATCTGTCCACCTTTGCGTTGAATCTGGATGCTAGCAGATCTACATCCGGTGTTCCCCACCGCTGACATATTGCTCGGAAGACCTCGGGATGAAGGGACCATTCCCCTGGGCATAACTGTTGGCGACTCAGAAAGTCCGCCTTCCAATTCTCCACCCCTGGAATGAAGACAGCTGATATACATGGGACATGCTTTTCTGCCCATTCCAGGATGTGACTTACTTCCCTCTGGGCTGCACGACTCCTGGTGCCTCCCTGATGATTGATATATGCCACTGCTGTGGCATTGTCTGATTGAATTCTGACAGGGGACCCTTGGAGTCTGGATGTCCAGGCTACTAGGGCATACCGGGCTGCTTGTATCTCTAAGAGATTGATGGGCAGGGTCTTTACTACATTTGACCATCTTCCCTGGAGAGACCATTGCTCCAGTACTGCCCCCCAGCCTATAAGGCTGGCATCTGTAGTGACCACCTTCCAGGATATCGGACTGAAGGGTTTTCCCTTCTGGAGATTCTGGGGGATCAACCACCAGCAGAGACTCTTCCGAACGGAAGGGGACAAAGCCATCGGGAAGTCTAGAGCCTGAATTTTTCCGTTCCAGGCTGACAATATGGCCCTCTGTAAATTCCTTGAGTGGAATTGGGCGTATGGCACAGCTTCGAATGATGCTACCATCTTTCCTAGCAGCCTCATGCACAGGCGTATGGACGGCTGTCTTTTTGCACAAAGCAGACGGACCAAGCCCCTCAAAGAGGATACCTTGTCTAGAGGTAAGAAAATCTTCCTCTGGTCTGAATCCAGCCGTAGCCCTAGATATACCAGGTTTTTCACTGGCTGTAGGGCTGACTTGTCCAGGTTGATGACCCAACCGTGAGATTCTAGATACTTGATTGTATCGACAATTACCACTTCTAGCTTGGCAACTGAGTGGTCCATCAACAACAGGTCGTCTAGGTATGCCATTATCGTTACACCTCGTGTTCTTAGATCGGCCAACAGTGGGGCCAGAATTTTTGTGAACACTCGTGGTGCTGTGGCCAGACCGAATGGTAAGGCTCTGAACTGAAAATGGCGCCCTTCTACTGCAAAGCGTAGAAATTTTTGATGACCTGGAAAGATGGGAACATGCAAGTAAGCATCTTTGATGTCGATCGAGGCTAACCATTCCTCCCCCTGTAGGGCAGCGGTGACCGATCGGATCGACTCCATCCGGAAAGACCGGACGTTTAGAAATTTGTTTAGACTCTTTAGGTCCAATATGGGTCTTATGTCCCCGTTTGGTTTCGGGACTGTGAAAAGGTTTGAGTAGAAACCCAACCCCCACTCTTCCATAGGAACCTCCATAATTACTCCTTGGAGCAATAGTTGTTCTAACGCCAATAGGAGAGACCCTCTTTTCAGAGGGTCTCTTGGCATGCCTGACCACATAAAATGGGAAGGAGGAGACTCTTTTAACTCCAACTTGTATCCCAGGGTTACTGCGGAGAGCACCCATCCGTCTTTGATCGTCTCCCGCCAGGTCTCTGTGAACAACTGAAGTCTTCCCCCCACCCGTTTGAGTGGGGGCAGCCCTTCATAGGCTTGACTTGGAGGCTGGTTTAGTACCTCTTCGGATCCAGGGTTTTTTATTACCCTGTGACTGTCCCTGATTTTTACCTCCTGAGTTTGACCGAGGAGGCCGTCGGAACTGCTTAGTAGCAGACGTCCCAGGGATAGGAGAGGTAGCCCTCTTAAAAGATGGACCCCTAGACCTCTTTTTAATTGGTAAGAGAGTACTTTTACCACTGGAAATCTTCTGGATATATTTATCCAGGTCTTCGCCAAAAAGGCGTTCTCCATGAAATGGGAAGCTAACTAAGAGCTTCTTACAGGGAGCTTCAGCAGACCAGTTCTTGAGCCACAGAAGCCTACGCATATGTACCAAAGACAGCGTGAGGCGGGAGGCCTGATGGATAGAATCCTTGATGGAGTCAACCGCAAAGCATAATGCTCTAGGCAGATTAGCCAGAGCCTGGGCCTGCTGGTCTGGCAAATCCCTCAGGACCATTTTCATTTGATCCTTTAAAGCTTGGCAGACCCCAATAGCTGCCACTGCTGGCTGTGTAACAGCCCCTGCTGTGGAAAAAGCAGATTTTAATAAAGACTCCAATTTTTTATCTACTGGATCTTTGAACATTTGAACATTATCTACTGGACATGTCAGTGATTTGTTCACAGAAGAAATGGCTGCGTCCACCGTAGGAACATTCCATCTCTGGGTGAATTTTTCCTCCATGGGATAGATCACCTGAAATTTCTTTAGGTGGAACAAATAGTTTATCAGGATGTTCCCAGTCCTGGTATATAAGTCCTTCCAATAATGGATGAATTGGAAAGGAGCAATTAATCTGGGGAGCTTTTAGCGACCCCAATGAGGAGACAGCAGTAGTTGATGGTTCAACAAGAGGCATTTTAAATGCAGATCGAACCATGTCAGTTAGGGTCTGGACCCACAATCTTTCAGTCTGTGATGCTGAAAATGGTTCATCTACTGTCGATTCCTCAAAAACAGAGTTAACCTCCTCCTGATCCCCTTCAGGTAGGTCAGTCCCTTCCTGGGACTGTTGCTCTGCCAACAGGCACTCTAATGGAGGGGATGGAGATCTGGCACGCTTTCTTTCCTGTAGAGAAGAAGCGATCAATGCTGCCACCAATCCCTCCAGAGTTGAGGCAAAAACCTCCTCTGTTATATATGCAGGAGCAGGTGGACTGAGGACAGCCGCAGTACCTGGCACTCCCGGGGGTTCCTTATGGGCATTAACCTCTGATTTCTCAGGGGAGGAAGGTGCAGCTACTGCTCCAGATCCTCAGAGCCCGATGGAGACCCCCTACACTTCCTGAGAGGTATATCTCGGAGTTTTTTAGGCGGCATATTCCTTAGTTCAAAGCTGAGGTATTCCAGCCGCAATACACCCCTTTACTGAAATAGTCTAATGCAATTTGCTGCTATGTACATCAGTGGGTGTCTACTAATGCGTCTTTCTGGGGATGCCTGTATCAACCACCCGCTGTAAGCCCCTATACCATGCTACCAGCTCCTTTTTATGCTCTGTGTCCATAGCAAGCAGCGTGGACTGAGTCCTTTTATCTTGCTGGGACGCCCGCACATGCGCAGAAGCGCTGGGCGCACAGAGCGCGTCATCCGTCAGGCTCCGCCCCCTTTTTTGAAGCTAAATCTATAAAAAGAAAGCGTGTGTGCGCGCGCGCGCATGCACGTGTGCGCTCTTGGCGCCATGTAGGGAGAGGAGCCAGGGTCCCTGTTTCACCAGGACTCGGGGATGGAAGGAAACTACTTGGCAGCATGACAGAGGAATGCAGCTTCCCTGATAGAGAGCTCACTCATCTGCCTGGACTTTCACCATGGAAGGAATAGTCCCAAGAAAAAAAGACGTTCCACAGCGGCCTCTAGTGGACAAACACAGGTACCGCACTTTTGTCTTTTTTTTTTTTTTTTTTTTAAAACCTCCTTTATGAAAAACATTTCTAGGTTTACAGTTTTTTTAAAACTTCCTTTATGAAAAGACATTTCTAGGATTTCTTAGGCATATACAGCTATTAGCGGGAATACCTTTAGGTAACAGGCAGAAAGACATATTAGGCTTGGGGGTCCCCTCAATAGAACCAAGTTCCTGAGTGGCCCCCACTTACCTTTTCCCCGCCGCAGGACTTTGTTTGGTCCACAGAAGCCCAAACTTCACCTCTCACGGCAGGCATTGTACTAGACCTTCAGGGACCGGGTTCCCAAGGATTCCACTCCCCTGGACCTGTATAGCACCCTGCACAGATAGCCTCTTGGTTTTGGGTATGACCAGAGCTCTGGATCCCAGGGTCCAGCCCTCCTAAGAGAGGCATTACAGGCAAAACCCTGCTCTTCTCTGCAAGGCCCGGGTACCGACCGTTTAGCTATGAAGCTTTTTTGGTCGGATCCGGAATAGCTTGCTAAGGCCCAGAGAACCTGTACACAAGCCCAGATGAATACATGTTAACCTTGGCCAACACCTTAGACACTGGCAAAAAACTGAGGTGCTCCCGGATGGGAGGGGCTTATATAGGGGAGGGTACTTCCTGTTTTGGAAGTTGCCAGTGCCAGCACCTGAAGGTAATTCTATATAACCCACATAGTAATGACTATGCCGCTCTGTGTCCCGTGATGTATGAACAAGAAAACGTATTTTCCACAATACACAAGGAGACACACTGCACATTATATCATCTTTTTACAGAACGGATTACATAATTGACAAGGTTCATTTTTGGAATCATAGAATTTCAGAATGCTGACTCCTGAGCTGACAGAGGGAGGAACTTTTTTGTACATACTGTGAATAAATAAGACATCCCCCGAAAATAAGCCCTAGTGTGTTTTTTGTAGCCAAAACCGAATGTAAGACCTGGTCTTTATGTATTTTCGGGGGGAAACACAGTATATATATATATATATATATATATATATATATATATATATATATACTGTATATATATATATATTTTTTTAGCTAATTTTTAAAGTCAGCCATAGACGGTTTGACAAGGATTTTCTTTCCTGCAACCATGGGTAAATCGCTCCATCTATGGCCAACTTAAGTCATTGACACAGAATAACAGTGCAGATAAGGACTTTTCTGTGGTTATCCTGATCAGCATTATTCCAGGTCAATGACTTAAAAAGTACTGAAGTCAGAGGATCAACATAACTTGCGTTTGCAGAGACAGCCAGCTATGGCTGCACCCATATATTTGTAGGTTTAGTTAAAGCAGGGGTGCCCAGCCTTTTGAAGAGTGAGGGCCACCTAAGCGACTTTGTAACCAGTCCTGGGCCACAATGAGCGGAGCGGGTGTATGGCAGCCCACTCTACTCTATAGAGCCTACTCTACTTTTTTTTTTTTTTGCGGATCGGATTTGAGGTAGGCCTTTGTAAACGGACACAAGTCCATTTACATCTGCTTCTCCTTAGAGGTGAATGGAGGGTCCAATTGGGTCGACTGACCGTGTGAAAGGGGCCTAAGGCTCAGTGCAGGTAACCCACAGGCACACTGCTCTGCACCTGCGGATCAGTTTGAAAGCAGCCCAGTAACCACTGCAAAACAGATATGCCCAAATATAAACTGTGATTTTAGTAATAAGCGTACCTTTAATAACAGTATTCTATTTTATTCCATCCCAGAGCAGGTCGCGGGCCACATCAGAGGGCTCCGCAGGCCACATGTGGCCACTGGTTAGGCACCCCTGAGTTAAAGGAACCTAAATCACAGAATGCATTGTCAGCATGTTTCTTACAAGTAGGTTGTTCTATGAAGGTCTGCAGGCTGCATTGTTCAGATGGGTACATTGATTGCATAAAGAAGAAACAGCTGTAAAACGTTTTGAATCATTTGGTGAATCTTGGATTACCTGTAGCTAAAATCTTTTGTTGTCGCAATTGTTCTTTTAGCAGTAAGTGCTGCAGTAAGGCCTGGTGGCTGCTGTTGGTCTTGCTCTCCAGGGATGCATGAGCTGAAGAAACAGGCAGGGCTCCTCCATACGATCCAGGCAGTGACACCCCCTGCCTGGGTGCCTGAGGCTCGTACTTTTGTTTCTCTTTTAATGAAGATGAGGCCTGTAACACAGAAATCAGAAAGAAAGATTTTAATCCTGTTACATGCATATTATTGAACAGCTTTGAGCTCTTTACCATCAATGGCTATGTGATTTAGGTAATACACATCAAAGCTTACAAATAATCTTCCCTACATATCTGAGCATCAGAGAAGATACTGATGTTAGATCGATCAATAGGCATTCATCTCTTTAACTTTTTGTACCTTAGAAGAAATAAAAACAAAAAAAAAACATACTTATAATAAACCAACAATAACCAACCTGTATTAAAATTAGGGTAAGTCAATGAATACCAGTTTACCATGATCTCTAGATTAAGGAAATGGTTCTAATCTAAAAGCTTCTAATGAAAAAGATATAGTGGGGACAGTCACAGCTAGAACCATTTTTGACAGCCAATATTACTGAAATATCAGTCTACAAAAATATTTCATGGTAGATGAATAAAACGTATAAAACAAGCCAGTAATCAAGGCCATTATTTACCATTAAATGGAATACAACCTTAAGGCCCGGTTCACACAGGGGCAGCACGACTTCGGGGGCGACCTCGGCGGCGCGATCTCAAGACGACTTGAGACGCCTGCCGAGGCGATTTGCATAATGACTTCTGTATAGAAGTCAATGCAAGTCGCCCTGCATCGACCACAAAAGTAGTACAGGAACCTTTTTCTAAGTCGGAGCGACTCAGGTCGCTCCTATTAGAACGGTTCCATAGCACAGACCGGGACGCGACTCCTCAGGCGACCGAGTCGCCTGAGGAGTCGCCCCTGTGTGAACCGGGCCTTAAATATTATGTTGATTTTTTGGGGAAACTATCATTTATATTGCTGTTTTATTATAACCACTATAGCCATACTAGGGGTTGTTGGTTATATAACAAATCATAAATTGCAGTTGCAATGAACAAATACATTTTGTGCTGTGGGATCAAGCAAAAGAATAATTCCGCGTACACACGACCGTTTTTAATGACATTGAAAAAAACAATGTTTTTCTCGACGTGATTCTTCTCAAGCCTGCCTTGCCTACACACGATCATGAAAAAAAATGCTCGAGCAAAGCGCGGTGACGTACGAAATGTACAACGGCACTATAAAGGGGAAGTTCCATTCGGATGGCGCCACCCTTTGGGCTGCTTTTGCTGATCCTCGTGTTAGTAAAGTTTGGTGAGAGACGATTCGCACTTTTCAGCCTCGTGCTCTTCAGTCCGTTACAGCGTGACGAATGTGCTATCTCCATTACGAACGCTAGTTTTACCAGAACGAGCGCTCCCGTCTCATCACTTGCTCCTGAGCATTTTTTTCACGTCGTTAACGAGAAAAATGACGAGGTGAAAAATGACGAAAAAAATTAGAGCATGTTCCAAATTTTAATGCCCATTTTTCACGTCGTGAAAAATGCTCTGGAGCCCACACACGATCGTTTTTAATGACCAAATAAAAAAATTGCATTTTTCTCGTCATGAAAATTGGTCGTGTGTACGCGGCATTACAGTCATGCTCCATTTTTTTACTTTGTAATGACAGGCACATTTTAAAACTTTTTGCATGGAGATCAATCATTTCTATACGAATCTCCATCTATATAAATCTCCATCTCTTCTTTGCCTGAAGGCTGAACTGTGAAAAGACAAAAAATACCTGCTGTTCATAATTTTAATGCTGGGGATATTCAGTTCCTTTATGGTAGCAGGTAGCTAATTGTCCACCAATACCTGCCATTGCTGTTCATGCCCCTGTGAATATGCTATGCACCTCCATGCACCCCAATGTAACAATTCCCACGCCTGCTTTGACCTTCATGATTCCTGGAATGGGCACAGTAGGCATGCATGTTCTCTTTTAAATAGAGATACGATCGTCATGCTTTAAGAGGTGCATGAGGGTGGATGGAGATGTAAGTACTACATTATGTCCTGAAAGCTGGTCCTGTGGCTGCATAATATCCCCACCACTTTAATTGTCCTTCAGTCCCTTCAGTCTAGCAATCTTAACACTAGTGGATTCCCTCTCTGATATAGAATATAAAAGAAAAAAAAAGTGTGTCTTTGTTTGGGGAGTAATCAGACCTGGTTCTCATCACCCAATAATAGCTGTCACCAGGGGTGAGGTGGTGACAATAAACAGATATTCTCTTACTTTACCTCCCTTTATTAGATGACTCATATCTGAGTGATAATAAATCAGAATATAGACACACATAAAGAGACAGTCTTCTAATGTATGCTCCAAATTTCTAACATTAATACGAGAAGGAACTGTGCGAAATTCAATATAATATTATCGTAACCCCTTTTATTGCATTTCTGTTAGCATGTTAAAAAGTGAAATCTGCTCATTTTAACCACTTAAGCCCCGGACCATTTCGCTGGTCAAAGACCAGGCCACTTTTTGCGATTCGGCACTGCTTCGCTTTAACTGACAATTGTGCGATCGTGCGATGTGGCTCCCAAAGAAAATTAACAACCTTTTTTTCCCACACATAGAGCTTTCTTTTGGTGGTATTTGATCACCTCTGCGGTTTTTATTTTTTGCGCTATTAACAAAAATAGAGCGACAATTTTGAAAAAAAATCAATATTTTTTACTTTTTGCTATAATAAATATCCCCAAAAAATAGATAAAAAACCCTTTTTTTTTTCCTCAGTTTAGGCCGATACGTATTCTTCTACATATTTTTGATAAAAAAATCGCAATAAGCGTTCATTGATTGGTTTGCGCAAAAGTTATAGTGTCTACAAAATAGTATAGTATATAATTATTTTTTTACTAGTAATGGCGGTGATCAGTGATTTTTATCGTGACTGCGACATTATGGCGGACACATCGGACACTTTTCACACCATTTTGGGACCATTGTAATTTTTACAGCAAGCAGTGCTATAAAAATGCACGGATTACTGTAAAAATTACACTGGCAGTGAAGGGATTAACCTGTAGGGGGCGCTGAAGGGGTTAAGCGTGATCTAGGGAGTGATTCTAACTGTTAGGGGGCGTGGTTTGCCGTGACACGTCACTGATCGCTATTCCCGATGACAGGGAACAGACTATCACTGACAGTGTCACTAGGAAGAACGGGGAGATGTTTGTTTACACTTACCTCTCCCCGTTTTTCAGCTGTGTGACCTGATCGCGGGACACTGGCGGCGATCGGGTCCGCGGGTCCCGCGGGCGCGGTCACGGGGCTCACGACAGGGTTGCGAGCGTGCCGCCGGCTTGCATCTTAAAGGGAACGTACCTGTACGCCCATATGCGCAGCCGTGCCATTCTGTCGACGTATATCGTCGTGCGGCGGTCAGCAAGTGATTAAACTGTTACATTAGACAACACCAAAACAATTTCAGAAAAACTATACTTTTTCTTTAAAAAAAATGTCTAAAGTGATGGCAAACTCTGTTACACAACTTATATCTACAGGTAAGCCTATAATAAGGCTTACCTGTAAGTACTTTAACTATCTCCTAAACTTGCACTGTTTAGAAGATATTCAGAGCGCATGCAACCGATGATGTCATTGGTGCATGCGCTCTGAAGGTCTGGCTTACTGTGCCAGACCTTCAGAGCCCATGCCATAAAATGGCAGCTCCCACGCGCATGCGCAGGAGTGCAGGAGTAATGTCATCGCACCCCCCGCCACTCATGTAGCCGGAGGCTGCAAACCCGAAAGGAAGACTAGGGGACGATGTCAGTTGTTCTAGGGTAAATCTCTTATAATGTGCTAGTTAGTATGTGATGCATACTAGCACATTATGACATTGCCTTGCAGGGAAATGATTTATTTATTTTTTCACCAACTGCGGTTTACTACCGCTTTAAGAGGTCCCAATGCCTCTAATGCTTCATGTATACTACAGCTTCTAAGTTTTTTTGTTGCCAAAGCACCTAAACTCAACTCCATAAAAGCCTCAGGGGGTTGGTTTACTAAAGGCAAATAGACTATGCACTTTGAAAAGTGCAATTGCACCAGATCTTAGAAAATTAGGTGGAGCTCTGCTGACTTTCATCATCCAATTATGTGCAAGCAAGACACCAATTATGTGTCAATGTACACAAAGGGGTTGATTTACTAAAGCTGGAGAGTGCAAAATCAGGCTCACTTCTGCTTAGAAACCAACCAGCTTCTAACCTCAGCTTGTTCAATTAAGCTTTGGCAATAAAACCTGGAAGCTGATTGGTTTCTATTCAGAAGTGTGACTTACTTTGCATTCTGCAGCTTTAGTAAATAAACCCCATAGGCTTTTACCACAGTTTAGCAGCTGCTGCTGTTTTGCCGCGTACACACGATCGGAAATTCCGCCAGCAAAAGTTTTATGTGCGCTTTTAGTTTAGCTTGAGCGGAATTCCGTCGGAAAAACATCCAAGGTTTTTCTGACGGAAATTCCGATCGTGTGTATGCGGCATTAGGGGAGCTTCAACCTCCATCTCCTGAACGTGGAAGATTCGCATTCAGGATTGGAACGTTTTGACTGCCAGCCGCCAGACAATGCAAACTGCTGCAAAATCATGGTGCATTTTTTGGTGCTATTTTGCCATGTTTTGAATTGTCCAGTGGCCGACGGTCAAAGTAGGCTCTGTGTACATGAAGCCTAACAGTCATACACTTCTATTATTATTATTATTATACAGGATTTATACAGTTTGCACAGCGCTTTACAATGTGGAGGGGGGACAGTATGATTACTATACAGTCCAATACAGAAGGGACAGGGGGGCCCTGCTCGTGGAGCTTACAATCTAAAGGGAAGGGGAGGTGGTACGAAAGGTAATAGCTGCAGAGGATGATCTGATGGAAGTGGCTCAGGTACAGTTCTTAGGTGGAGTTGGGGTAGGCTTCCCTAAATAAATGAGTTTTCAGGGATCGCCTAAAGACAACATGGTTCAAGGGTGGTTACTTTACATTCGTAGAATGGCACAGCTAGGAAAAGTCTGAATCAGTAATAAAAATAGCTTTTTACCCATGAGCCAATATGAGCTTTTATTCCTGTGCTTTATATTGTGTACTTATCACGTCACACAGCCTCGTTTCTGCTGATGCCAAATACTCTTTAAAGCAAACCACTGTACTTGGCCCATGGAGGGCACAGCAATAGACTGACCTCATGGCATCCCCACCAGCACCACTTACTAATTTTCCTTCACTTTATTCTGATGCAGAGAGCATTGAGTTGAAGTTTAGGGGGGGGGGGGTAGAATGGGGTCTAGGGGCAAGGGGTTAATAGAGATGAGCTCGGCAAGCTGCGGAGAAATGTGGGAAAGATGGGCATGCTGAAGGGTTTAATAATTGTGCAGTTATGCTTTAGGCCCCATTCACACATGTGCAGTGTGTTGACGCATATAAGTTAACATGCGTTATGTTACATGATAATGTGCGGCTCCAATGCACCAACACAGACAAAAATTGCACACAGCACACAGCAACGCAAGCTAGTGCATAACTTTGGGTTGCAGTGCACAGCAAAACAGGTGCGTTGTTTTAGTGCGCTGAGGAATAACTCAAAATAAATGGAACCGCAACACGCTAATGTGTGTATACTGCAGTACTATGCATTGCGGTAATACAAAGATGTGAGACCAGCCTTAAAGCGGTATTAAACCCAAAACCCAAAATGTAATGTACTGCAGCTTACCAATCATTAGGTGTGGTGGCTGTATTTGTTTTCTTTTTTTTGTCTTTTCTCTCTCTGTTTTCACCTGGTGAACTGGCCAGCAGCACACCTCCTGTATTAGAGTGCCTACACTCTGGATGAAGGAGCAACAGAGATACATTTGGATAGCAGCATTGTCATTTTGGGGGTGTTAGATGTACTAGTAGATGTAAATACACTAATAATTGAAGCCAAACTCCAGCTCACACTGCAGTTACATAAGCAGTTTTTTCTTTTGGGATAATGGTTTTACATGAATAAATAAAAGCTGATCATTGTAAGCCCCCTCTGTCAGTGGAAAATGGTTTATCTCAACACTTACTGCTACATTTCCAAGAGCGTGTTCTGCTTAAAAACAACAGACTTACTGGCTGGATCGCCAGGTGAAAGTAAAGGGGTGAAAGCCAAAAAAAAAAAAGAACATGAATGCAGTCATCCCATCTACTGTAAGAATTTTTTTAATTTTATTTTTTGAAAAAACTGCCCATAATAACACTTTAAAAACACAAGGTATATGTATCTAAATCAAAGAACAAAACTGTAATATACTGCAGATAACCAGACTGTAGATTGTGTTTTCTTTTCTTTTTATATCTTCATTTGTGATCCTGCCAAGAACATCCTTCTTGCCTTAGGGGGACCGCAATCACTCACTGTACTGTATCTATGCAGGAGCAGCATTTTCACCTTAGGACTACAGGACACAGCACCTTTCCCTCTTCTCATCTCTCTAACATAAGAGGGAAGTGTCCTGTAGGTGAGCTAGGTGCTAACTAATAAGAGTGCAGCATGGACAAAGAGCACAGGAAGGATCAGTTTACAAGATTTGGCAGGATCAACAGGTATTTTTTGCACTTATCGAAGCCATAACAAAACACCTTCAACGGCATGGATGCGTAACCTCTTGATGCCAGCCGTACCACGGGCGGGCCTTAACAGCGAGTGGCCGCATATACGCAGCTCTGTTAAAACAACTTTTCATGCTGAGAGTGCTCTCCCTGCCCGCTCTCAGCATGGTAGCTGGCGGGGATTGGTAAGCTCTCGATGCGTACTTGCAAACGATAGCTTTCCGATCATGTGACCACCATGGGCATCCGCTCCATAGGGCAAGGGTGGTCAATTGCCCCTCCCTGGAATAGTAAGAGTGTTGAAGTCAGAGTGAAGCCACTGGTCGCCGCGGCCGCCTCCGTGGCAGCCGTGGACTTTTTTTTCTAAGTCTGCTGCTGGCCTGGGGGCTGGGGCTGCTATCAGTCTTTTCCGACTACACATTCATCCCTCCCTCCTCACCCCTGGCCCGAGCATCGGATTGGCTCTGCCGCTCGGGCCTCTGCTTAACATCACCATGACCCGGTTGTTCCGTGATTGGCTGCTGCCTCAGCCTGCCTCTGCCTGTGTAAATGTATGTTGTGCCTATGCCGATCCGGCCGGCGCAGCGCCGGCTCCTCCCACAGGTGCGTGGCGTGCAGTGGCCGAGACAAGAGAGAATACACTGCCAGTGCCTGCCCTGGGCCTATCGCTGAAGAACTACAGGTAACAGCAGTGCCTGTGCTACGACACCACTGGGTACATCTTTTTGTATTGCAATACATCTGTGTTGTGGGCGGCCATATTTTGATCTTGATGAAAACAACCTATACAGTATAGGCTGTTTTTATAAAGATCAAAATATGGCCACAACAGATGTATTGCAATACCCTGTAATATAGAAAGATGTACATTCTCTAGGCTATTCTTATATGGACATGGAGTGAAGCTGAATTATCCTCAAGAGCTATTTCACACTGCCAGCTGGCCGCGTTATCGGCATCGTTTTAGTGGTGCTATTCGGCCGCTAGTGGGGTGCTTTTAACCCCAGCTAGCGGGGTTATATGCAACTGTGTGTCATAATGACTAAGCCCCTTCCCTTCATGACAATGTCAAAAAGGGACCAAGCATGGATGATGCCCCCCCCCCCCGAAAAAAGTTCAGCGGACGCCCATGGTGACCACTGTGACAGCCAATCACATTGGTCACATAACCCAAATGCCCGCCTCCTGGATTTTAGAACTCTCAAGGGATCGGGAGGGGCTCGTCACAAAGGGGTAAATTCAGAGATTCACCACTCCAAGCTTCTTTGCCCCAACGCCACTTGAACCACAGGTGCTGGGGGCTATAAGAGCCACCCATGCTCACAGAGTGAATGCAGAAAAGAAAGCTGCTGCACGCCGAAAGGATCACTAGAATCCATGTTTATTTGTCTAGGAAATCCACAAGCAGGACTTTGACAGTCCCCGCCCCAGAACCGCCCCTAACGCATTTCACACAATAAAAATTAGTCGTGGAGATAACGGCAGATTTACCAGACCAATAAGGGGAAGTTTATTTCATAGTAAAGTAAGGGAAATTCATTTTTAGGGATCACATGCACTTTAGGCTCAGAAAAACATGCAAAAAAACATTGTAAAAATGTAAACGGTTTTACAATATTATAGTGTGACTCTTGCACTATAAAGCAGTCAAAGAGGAACAATATACCATCTCCTGTCTAAGTTTTAGTGTTTTATTCCTTAAATCTGGGAAATAAATTGCATCTCCACACAGACAGATGAGTCTTACTTTTATCAAAGAACACGTTTGCCGAAAATTGGGTAAGTCTGGAAACTTTTGTCTATCATCAACAATAAATAGCCCAGCAATAAAACAAAAGACGTCTTCTCCAAAAATACAGCAATCACTGCTACTCCGGGAACATAAAAGTCCATCAGCAGTTTTCATTCAGAGTGCACACAATATTGCACAAAGTTGTTTTAGTGATTTCTTACCACATCCCACATTAAAAAGGTTTGTATGGGGTATTTCTACAGAAAATTGACCAAAAATGCTAATGCGGCATAATCCATAAATGCTTCTATTATTACACACTGTCATTCTTCTAAGAGAAAAAGCATCAAAGGAGACCGAAAAAGACAGCAGCTTACAGATGTCTTGAGAAATATTACACTGATTATCGAATATTACTATACACGCATTACTGGGCTAAATATTGAATTGGTCATTAAAAAGCGGTAATCGTTTAGCCTCCATTATTCTTTCTGAATAGGTTCCATAAACGGCATCCTTTACATTGCACACTGAATTTCCATTATTGAGTACAGTTATGCCGTGTACACACGATCGGTTTTACCGATGAAAACAGTCCGATGGACTTTTCTCATCGGACAAACCGATCGTGTATGGGCCCCATCGGTCTTTTTTCCATCGGTGAGAAAAAATAGAACATGTTTTAAATTTATCCGATGGGGAAAAAAACGATAGCAAATTCCGATCGTCTGTGTGGCACTCCATCGGAGAAAAAACCCATGCATGCTCAGAATCAAGTCGACGCATGCTCAGAAGCATTGAACTTAATTTTTCTCGGCTCATCGGAGTGTTTTACATCACGGCGTTTGGGACAGATTTTAGACTGATGGTGTGTAGGCAAGACTGATGGAAGTCAGCTTCGTTGGAAATCCGATGGATAAATCCATCGGATTTTATTCCATCGGAAATCCGATCGTTTTTCTCGGCTTGTCGGAGTGTTATACGGCGTTTGGGACGGTCGGATTTTTGACTGATCTTGTGTAGGCAAGACTGATGGAAGTCAGCTTCATCGGATTTCCAATGGAAAAATCTATCGGATTAGAATCCATAGGAAATCCGATCATGTGTACAGGGCTTAAGTATTTAATGATTCCACATTGGAATATCTTTTTACAGGTTCTTTCCAACTCTGCATTTTCTGGTATTATTAACACATGTTTTATTGCAGGTAAATGCAAGGACAGTCCAAAATGAAAGCCCAACTTCAAAGTTCGTTTTGAATAGGAAGGGGAAGGGGAAGCACTTCTACCAGATAATGTAAAGCTTGAGTCCACATTGAGGAAATTCATCACAAGGTGCAATAATACATTTGACATGAACTGTTCTGCACAAGGTTATAAGCTCAGTATTCAGTCCCAAAATACAATTGGACCAAACTCTGGCTGTTGGGACTTTTGTGAAGAGGTGTCAAACTTGCGGCCCTCCAGCTGCTGCGGAACTATAAGTCCCATCATACCTCTACCTGTGGGAGTTACGCTTGTAACTGTCAGCCTTGCAATGTCTCATGGGACTGGTAGTTCTGCAACAGGGCCGCCAGTTTGACACCTGAGGTTTAGGGTGTTTAGCATGGACAAACATGATAGCTTTCAGCTGCCAATGGTTACTAAGAAAGCAGCAGGTGCTTCCATCCACTGCATCCTTACCAATCACTGACATCACCCAGCCTATTTACTTACATGGGCAGGAATTCCAACCATAAAGCCAAATTTAAGTAATACATTGCAAAAATACGGCCTTGGCAATAATTGGGCACCGTCTTTACCAATAATAATTTTTGGATAGATTAGGAGAGGGTTAACACTACTGTTTTTTTTGCAATCTCTGTCTCAATAGGGAGACTTCCCATCACTTCCTGTCCTGCAGAATCATCAGGAAGTGAGAGGGTATCTTTCCAATGTGAGTGAAATTCCCTCTTATAAAGTTGTCATGGGAACAAGTGTGCTTATTGGATGATTTCTCCACTATTCCTGTTCTGGTGGCAATTCAAGTTCTAAACCTCCCACCACTCTTTCCAAATAAAATAAAAAGTTTTGCCTTTAGTTAAATGTTAAGCCAGTCTGTCCTAATGATTGGTCAACAGGAACGTGTAGGAAAGGGGTAAGAGGCAAGAAGCTCTGACAATACCAAACTACCAAGAATTGTTGGAGCTTTGCCAATCAGAACAGCTGTAGGTATACATAGGCTTCTCTGTATCTGACAGCAGGCTTTTTTTTACATTATAAAACAGTTTTAATGATTTCATATTCACCTAGGTCAGTTCTGAAGAACATGTGGCCAGACTTTCAAAGAATATCAGAATTATAGTTTAAAAGCAGCATATTCAATGTAAAAGCAAGATATTAGCTATTGAGTTTGATTTACTAAAACTGGAGAGTGCAAAATGTGGTGCAGCTGTGCATGGTAGCCAATCAGCTTCTAACTTCAGCTTGTCCAATAAAAGTGATACTAAAGTATCACTAAAGTTTTTTTTTTTTTACTTACCTGCTCTGTGCAGTGGTTTTGCACAGAGCAGTCCAGATCCTCCTCTTCTCGGGTCCCCGGCTCCTCCCTCCCATTGAGTGCCCCCACAGTAGGCAGCTTGCTATGTGGGCACCTGAGCCAAGCCACAGCTCCGTGTATTGATTCAGACACGGAGCTGCGGCCTGGCCCTGCCCCCTCTTTTTCCTTATTGGCTCACTGACTTTGATTGATAGCAGTGGAAGCCATTGGTGCGAATGAGGAGGGAGAGTCCCGGACAGCTGAGTCTCTCGTGCAACATCGCTGGATCGAGATGTGCTCAGGTAAGTATTAGGGACGCTAAAGGGGGCTGCTGCACACCAAAAGCATTTTTTATAATAATGCATAGAATGCATAGAATGCTTCAAGATAAAAAAAAAAAAACTTCTGCCTTTACAACCACTTTAAGCT
The DNA here is from genome assembly GCA_029206835.1 of Rana muscosa. Taxonomy (NCBI): domain Eukaryota; kingdom Metazoa; phylum Chordata; class Amphibia; order Anura; family Ranidae; genus Rana; species Rana muscosa. The sequence continues at coordinate 186,691,362 of CM055122.1, read as the reverse complement.
TCGACAAAAAAACCTGGAAGCTGATTGGTTTCTATGCAGAGCTGCACCAAATTTTGCACTCTCCAGTTTTGGTAAATCAACCCCACTCTCCTCAACTAGTCTCCAGTCAGACTCACATTAAAGTGATTGTAAAGCTTTGATTTAAAAAATAAATAAACAAACATGTCATACTTACCTCCACTGTGCAGCTCGTTTTGCACAGAGTGGCCCCGTTCCTCGACTTCTGGGGACCCTCGGTGGCTCTCGCGGCTCCTCCCCGCTTCGTGTAACCCCCCTAGGAGAAGCTCTCTCCCAGGGGGTTACCTTGCGTGCTCCCGAGTCCATCATTCGTTGTCCATAGACGTAGGACTCGGCCCCGCCCCCTGGCACCCGCATCATTGAATTTGATTGACAGAAGCGGGAGCCAATGGCTGCGCTGCTATCCATCTATCCAATCAAGAGCCGAGAACCCCGGGCAGAGGGACAGCACGTCTCCGCCGTGGGAAATTCCTGGGCTCAGGTAAGTAATACGGGGGACCTGGGGGGCCGGTCACTGCCAGGTGTTTTTTCACCTTAATGCATAGGATGCATTAAGGTAAAAAAACATGAGGGTTTACAACCCCTTTAAGCAAAGAGCAGAAAACCTTTTTTTAAAAAGAATTATAAAATATGAGTGTCACTCCTTATTAAAATTATATATGTATACATTATTTTTATATAATTTATAATTCTATAAATACAATTTGTAATTTAAAGTGATATGATTACTGTATAAAATGTGGGTGTTACATGGACATATTCTGTAATATTCTTCAGCCAGCATTAATGCTAAAACAGAAAGGGACGAGCAGTCTTCACCCAAAAACTGAATTTCTTGTGATTCTCTCTCTACAGCACATGTTGCTCTGGCTTGGCAAGGAAGGAATTTCAATCAGCATTTTGAAGCTTCATAATTACACATCTGTGTTTTTTCCTCACACTTATCATCACTGACATCTGAAAGGTTAAGTGCTGGATGTGTGGCTGAGCTTGTGATATATTTTCTGTGCTGCTGCCTTTCTTCACATATCTGTGATTTTCACTCCCACCTCGGCCTGTCCAGGCTCTTTTTCCCATAATACTTTGTATCTTATTCATTGATCACTTGTGCCCTTTTCTTCTTTGTACCTGAAACCTTCCAAAAACTCCCTTGATGTAAAATATATTGTTCTAAAAAGCCAGGTCAAGAGCATGAAAAAGTAGCCTGCAAATAAATAGCCTGCAAATAAATGTAATCATGGCACTGGGTGGTTTCTGTATTCAGTGTAATTATTTACGATTCATTTATAAATGTGTTTCCTTTACTCTCTATTTAAGTGTTATTCTTTTATTTTCTCAACTCTTAGGCAGCCCATAGATGTGTCTTTTTTTTCCGATCAACCAGCAGGTTGAATGAAAAAAAAATGACTCGCTTACCCTATCTACAAACTCGATGGGGGAATTCTTACTGCCGTGCTACAGTATTCTGACAGCGGGAAGGCTGTTGAGCGGGAAAATCTGATATGGCGGTTGTACAGAAATCAATCGGTAGATCAACCTTTGTATAACTGTATATAGCCCATACATAGATCTAAATTCGGGCAGTCCCTGCTGAACCGGCTACATTTCGATGTATGGACAGCTTTAGCCTTGCTAGTGAATAGAGGCAAATTAGTACAAAATATTATACTGGTTTTAGGACCTGTTCACCACAGTGGTTTAGAGTGCAACAGCTCATCATTCTGGCTGCAGTAAGCCGGAGGTAGGGGGTGGTACCGTGTTTCCCGGAAAATAAGACCTAGCGCTATTTTCAAGGAGGGCTGCAATATAAGCCCTACCCCGAAAATAAGCCCTAGTGTGAGGTGCTTGTGTACTCCTACGGTATAATCCTCTCTGCTACAGCAGTTTGCTGTGTGTGTGTGTCTCTGTCTCTAGCGGTGTAAGGTGCCTTTGATACAGAGCAGCGCTCAGCTGATCTCCCCGCTGGTCTCCTCTTCTCCGGCCTGTCTGCTAGGGATCTCGGCCCCCCTCCCTCTGCAGAGCTTTGGCGGGTCACTGAAGGTACGGTAGTCTCAGTGCACAGCCTCTGCAATCAGTCATGTCATACTGTGTGCGGTATGCGGCATGGATACTCCTGTCTCAACAAGGTATTTACAGATCTTTTTTTCTTCACATGCTGGTGTGCTCACTACCCTGCTTCGAGCATTGCAGAAGGAGAGGGGCCAGGGTCCCCAGCTGGCGGCTGGGAGAGGTGGAGGAGAGCAGAGCTGAGGTGTTTGGCACTGTTGGATTGCAGGGGCACACACATTGTGTATTGTGTGCTACTGTAAAACTGGGGATTCCCGACAGGCAGGGAGAGGGAGAATATGTTAAGACCTACCCCAAAAATAAGCCCTACTGGGTCTTTTGTTGCCAAAATTAATATAATACCCAGGCTTATTTTCGGGGAAACACGGTATGATACGCATTTTAACACATTGCTCCCTTATTTCCTTTTACTGTACAAACTTTATTTGAAGTCCACATAAGTGACACTTCATACATGTTACCGTACAGCAGCACAGTGTGTTGCACTGCTGTAGAGGTACATGCAATCCCTTCCTGTTTACTGCAATGAAATGCAGCATGTTTGCATTTTATCAAGGCTCACTGCATTGCACCTCCTGAGTGCACTGCAGTGCGAATAGGACACATATGAAACAATTGTTTTCTATGTGTCCTAGTGGTGACCTGCATTCTTCTAGTGTGGAAAATCGCAGGTCTCCACACTATATGTGAACAAGGCTTAGATATACATTGAACAAGATTCAGATTCTGAGCAGGACTTGCCTTAGTGATAAAATTAGCTGGCCTTGTTGTACTGGGGTCCTGAGTTCAATGTTCCAGAAGATTCTGTATGACGTTTAAATGTTCTGAGTGTTCTGGATTTCTCTTTTCAATACCAATATAGCTGTAGGGAAAGGGCTTTTCCCATATACCATCTGATTTGAGTAAGCCAGCTTTAGTTTGAGTGCCAAATCTGAACCCCACTGAAGTCAACGTGAGTCAATTGTTAAAATACCTTAATATCTATTTTCCAGGTTAATAGCCAGGCGATGGTCAAACAAATGACCCATGGGGCTGGGCACAGCCATTAGGAATATGTACCAAAGGCCACTTACTTCTATTTAAAAAAAAAAGCAGCAGGGGAATTTTCTTCATCTATACCAGACCCTTATCCTAGATGAGGATGTGGTTTAAATGTTACTGGGGCCCCCTAACAAAACAACTAGCATTGAGAGCCCCCTAAAAATACATAACAGACCCTAATACTTGATGAGTGATCCCCTCTGACATCACTGGCCATATGGTCATGTCCATATTTTGTCAATTACGTCATTTGTACCTTTGATTACATACACTGGTGGAACCTGTGAGCTGTTATTTATGGCAAGTGAGAGATGGGATCAATACTTTTGGCCAGTTGGTGGGTTTTTCTCTCTTGGTGAGTCTGTGGGCATCGATGTTTTTTAATATAGGACTTTGTCAAAAAGTGTGCCTTTATTTACTATTTACAAGGAAGAAGGCTTTTTTGCCTTGTCTTGTGTTGGGACTGTGCTGGGCATACTTTGTGACAGCAAAATCAGAAGTCAGCTCTCTGTAACATCTAGTAGGTAGTTAATGATTTCTTATTAACTGTTAGAAACCACAGTGCATCATTTCTATTGCACTTTAATATTAAGATGTTCATATGTTTCTGAACTTCTCATTAAAGCTTTATTTCACAGGTTTTATTGTTAGTGCTCATATACCCGAACAAAACAGGACTGACTTATAGTTTCTCCTTAAAATAAAAAATGATGGGCAGTCTTTCATACAGGTCGGATGTTTGGGTGTTGCGGCTTGATGCACAGTGCTGCGATAAGGCTACAAAGGTGATACAAAGGGGCTATATTTTGCCGCAAGAGAATACTGAAAGGTTTTTGGCTGATGGAGAAAGTAGGATTTTTGAAACAGCTTACCTGTAAAATCCTTTTCTTGGAGTACATCACGGGACACAGAGCGGCATAGTCATTACTATGTGGGTTATATAGAATTACCTTCAGGTGCTGGCACTGGCAACTTCCAAAACAGGAAGTACCCTCCCCTATATAAGCCCCTCCCATCCGGGAGCACCTCAGTTTTGTAGCAAAGCAATACGTGTCCCCAAAAGAGGGGTGGGAGCTCTGTGTCCCGTGATGTACTCCAAGAAAAGGATTTTACAGGTAAGCTGTTTCAAAAATCCTACTTTCTTGTTCATACATCACGGGACACAGAGCGGCATAGTCATTACTATGTGGGACGTCCCAAAGCAATGCCAAATGAGGGGGGGGGATACACCATACATAAGCTGGGCGCCATCAGGCATGAGGATCTTTTGCGGCCTGCAACACACTGCGCCCAAAGGCGACATCCTCCTGACTTCTAACGTCCACCTGGTAGAACCTAGTAAACGTGTGTACTGAAGACCATGTTGCGGCCTTACAAATTTGAGCCAGGGAGGCCTGGTGATGCACTGCCCATGAAGTTCCAACTGCTCTCGTGGAGTGCGCCCTAACTTTGAACGGAGGCGGTCTACTTCTCAAGCCATAGGCTTGTATTATGACCTGTCGAATCCACTTGGCTAAAGTAGATTTTGATGCTGCCTGACCCTTTCTGGGGCCTTCCGGCAGAACAAACAAAGAATCCGTTCTACGAATCTGAGCAGTGGCTTTTAGATAAGCTTTAACTGCTCTTACTACATCCAAAGAATGCAATAACTTTTCCTCTACCGAGCTTGGTTTGGGGAAAAAAGAAGGAAGAACCACATCCTGGTTCAAGTGAAACCTCGATACCACCTTAGGAAGAAAGGCTGGGTGAGGACGTAATACTACTCTGTCCTCATGAATAACCAGATATGGCTCTTTACAGGACATGGCGGCTAATTCCGACACTCTTCTAGCCGAGCATATGGCTACTAAAAATATAAATTTTCTGGTGAGTAGAACCAAGGAAATGTGCCGCAAAGGTTCAAATGGCTGCTTCTGCAGAACCGACAGAACCAAATTTAGATCCCATGGGCATATGGGAGCTTTAATCAGTGGAATAATACGAGTCACCCCTTGCATAAAGGATCTGACAAGTGAATGCATAGCCAGGGGCCTTTGAAATAGTATTGATAAGGCCGAAACCTGACCCCTGATAGTACTTAAGGCAAACTTCCTGTCTACAGCCCACTGTAGGAAGTCCAGAATTCTGCCTATAACGTACTTACGTGGATGCCATTTTCTGGCCTCGCACCAAGTGATGTACGCCTTCCAAACTCTATAGTAGATCTGCCTGGATACAGGCTTCCTGGCATTGATTATAGTTGATACCACAGAGTTAGAGAGACCTCTCTTCTTTTAGGATGTGGGATTCAATAGCCAGGCCGTTAAACTTAGAGTTAGTAAGGAAGGGTGGTATATCGTCCCTTGCGAAAGCAGGTCCGGACGACGTGGAAGGGTCCAAGGACTCCCCACAGACATTTTGATGATCTCCGCGTACCAGGCCCTTCGGGGCCACGCTGGAGCCACCAAGATCACCGGCTTCTTTTCCAACCTGACTCTACGAAGGAGTCGAGGCAACAATTGTAGCGGAGGGAATGCATAAATCAGTCTGAACTGATCCCAAGGGAACACCAGAGCATCCGAGCCGCAAGCGAGGGGATCCCTTGTCCGGGAGACAAATCTGTCCACCTTTGCGTTGAATCTGGATGCTAGCAGATCTACATCCGGTGTTCCCCACCGCTGACATATCGCTCAGAAGACCTCGGGATGAAGGGACCATTCCCCTGGGCATAACTGTTGGCGACTTAGAAAGTCCGCCTTCCAATTCTCCACCCCTGGAATGAAGACAGCTGACATACATGGGACATGCTTTTCTGCCCATTCCAGGATGTGACTTACTTCCCTCTGGGCTGCACGACTCCTGGTGCCTCCCTGATGATTGATATAGGCCACTGCTGTGGCATTTGTCTGATCGAATTCTGACAGGGGACCCTTGGAGTCTGGATGCCCAGGCTACTAGGGCATACCGGGCTGCTCGTATCTCTAAGAGATTGATGGGCAGGGTTTTTACTACATTTGACCATCTGCCCTGGAGAGACCATTGCTCCAGTACTGCCCCCCAGCCTATAAGGCTGGCATCTGTAGTGACCACCTTCCAGGATATCGGACTGAAGGGTTTTCCCTTCTGGAGATTCTGGGGGATCAACCACCAGCAGAGACTCTTCCGAACGGAAGGGGACAAAGCCATCGGGAAGTCTAGAGCCTGACTTTTCCGTTCCAGGCTGACAATATGGCCCTCTGTAAATTCCTTGAGTGGAATTGGGCGTATGGCACAGCTTCGAATGATGCTACCATCTTTCCTAGCAGCCTCATGCACAGGCGTATGGACGGCTGTCTTTTTGCACAAAGTAGGCGGACCAAGTCCCTCAAAGAGGATACTTTGTCTTGAGGTAGGAAAATCCTCCTCTGGTCTGAATCCAGCCGTAGCCCTAGATATACCAGGTTTTTCACTGGCTGTAGGGCTGACTTGTCCAGGTTGATGACCCAACCGTGAGATTCTAGATACTTGATTGTATCGACAATTACCACTTCTAGCTTGGCAACTGAGTGGTCCATCAACAACAGGTCGTCTAGGTATGCCATTATCGTTACACCTCGTGTTCTTAGATCGGCCAACAGTGGGGCCAGAATTTTTGTGAACACTCGTGGTGCTGTGGCCAGACCGAATGGTAAGGCTCTGAACTGAAAATGGCGCCCTTCTACTGCAAAGCGTAGAAATTTTTGATGACCTGGAAAGATGGGAACATGCAAGTAAGCATCTTTGATGTCGATCGAGGCTAACCATTCCTCCCCTTGCAGGGCAGCGGTGACCGATCGGATCGACTCCATCCGGAAGGACCGGACTTTTAGAAATTTGTTTAGACTCTTTAGGTCCAATATGGGTCTTATGTCCCCGTTTGGTTTCGGGACTGTGAAAAGGTTTGAGTAGAAACTCAACCCCCACTCTTCCATAGGAACCTCCATAATTACTCCTTGGAGCAATAGTTGTTCTGACGCCACTAGGAGACACCTTCTTTTCAGAGGGTCTTTTGGCATGCCTGACCACATAAAATGGGAAGGAGGAGACTCTTTTAACTCCAACTTGTATCCCCGAGTTACTGCGGAGAGCACCCATCCGTCTTTGATCGTCTCCCGCCAGGTCTCTGTGAACAACTGAAGTCTTCCCCCCACCCGTTTGAGTGGGGGCAGCCCTTCATAGGCTTGACTTGGAGGCTGGTTTAGTACCTCTTCGGATCCAGGGTTTTTTATTACCCTGTGACTGTCCCTGATTTTTACCTCCTGAGTTTGACCGAGGAGGCCGTCGGAACTGCTTAGTAGCAGACGTCCCAGGGATAGGATAGGTAGCCCTCTTAAAAGATGGACCCCTAGACCTCTTTTTAATTGGTAAGAGAGTACTTTTACCACTGGAAATCTTGTGGATATATTTATCCAGGTCTTCGCCAAAAAGGCGTTCTCCATGAAATGGGAAGCTAACTAAGAGCTTCTTACAGGGAGCCCCAGCAGACCAGTTCTTGAGCCACAGAAGCCTACACATATGTACCAAAGACAGCGTGAGGCGGGAGGCCTGATGGATAGAATCCTTGATGGCGTCAACCGCAAAGCATAATGCTCTAGGCAGATCAGCCAGAGCCTGGGCCTGCTGGTCTGGCAAATCCCTCAGGACCATTTTCATTTGATCCTTTAAAGCTTGGCAGACCCCAATAGCTGCCACTGCTGGCTGTGTAACAGCCCCTGCTGTGGAAAAAGCAGATTTTAATAAAGATTCCAATTTTTTATCTACTGGATCTTTGAACATTTGAACATTATCTACTGGACATGTCAGTGATTTGTTCACAGAAGAAATGGCTGCGTCCACCGTAGGAACATTCCATCTCTGGGTGAATTTTTCCTCCATGGGATAGATCACCTGAAATTTCTTAGGTGGAACAAATAGTTTATCAGGATGTTCCCAGTCCTGGTATATAAGTCCTTCCAATAATGGATGAATTGGAAAGGAGCAATTAATCTGGGGAGCTTTTAGCGACCCCAATGAGGAGACAGCAGTAGTTGATGGTTCAACAAGAGGCATTTTAAATGCAGATCGAACCATGTCAGTTAGGGTCTGGACCCACAATCTTTCAGTCTGTGATGCTGAAAATGGTTCATCTACTGTCGATTCCTCAAAAACAGAGTTAACCTCCTCCTGATCCCCTTCAGGTAGGTCAGTCCCTTCCTGGGACTGTTGCTCTGCCAACAGGCACTCTAATGGAGGGGATGGAGATCTGGCGCGCTTTCTTTCCTGTAGAGAAGAAGCGATCAATGCTGCCAATCTCTGCTCCAATCCCTCCAGAGTTGAGGCAAAAACCTCCTCTGTTATATATAAAGGTAAAAAAACTGCGCTAGGAAAAACTAACACTATAGGCAGCAGTAATAGTGAGATAACACCAAATGACAATAAAAGAAAAAAACTGCGCCCACCCACTTAACCCAAAAACTACAATAGTAGGATATTAACACAACAAGTAACTAGTGGTTACAGCTAGTTGAAACAGATGAGAGTCCAACAGGCAATCTGCAGTAAATGGTCTAATTGAACAACAAGTCCACTTCTCCTTAGACCCAAAAAGACCCAGTAAGTAAGAAGGACATCCACTCCTCCTCAAAATAAAGAGGCACAGCACCACCGTGACTTGTTCAAAACTTATTGTGAGATATCCACCACCAGAGACAAGAGGAGCAGCTCACCAGAAGGCAAGCGGTTTGGGGCATCCGACTGTCACCCAGCCGCGGCCTTTTTAAGTTGCAGCAATAATCGTCCCTCAGTCAATAGCGGTGATCCATCCGATATGTTCCGCATACATTTGCACCATGGGCCCCAAACATAAATGAATAGAAAGGGCAAACAATAGTGTGACTCCGTTTAAACCAATTTATTTAAAAAACGTAAGTTCTACTTACAAATAAGAAGATAAAAACAGCTTGTAGATAAACTGTATTGCCGGCCGGCATATCAGGAGCCTCACTCCTCGGGCGTGGTGACGTCACTGAGCGTCCTCCTAGACGCGTTTCGTCATTACGCAGACGTTATCAATAGGAGTCTGTTATATATGCAGGAGCAGGTGGACTGAGGACAGCCGCAGTACCTGGCACTCCCGGGGGTTCCTTATGACTGCTCCAGATCCTCAGAGCCCGATGGAGACCCCCTACACTTCCTGAGAGGTATATCTCAGAGTTTTTTAGGCGGCATATTCCTTAGTTCAAAGCTGAGGTATTCCAGCCGCAATACACCCCTTTACTGAAATAGTCTAATGCAATTTGCTGCTATGTACATCAGTGGGTGTCTACTAATGCGTCTTTCTGGGGATGCCTGTATCAACCGCCCGCTGTAAGCCCCTATACCATGCTACCAGCGCCTTTTCATGCTCTGTGTCCATAGCAAGCAGTGTGGACTGAGTCCTTTTATCTTGCTGGGACGCCCGCACATGCGCAGAAGCGCTGGGCGCACAGAGCGCGTCATCCGCCAGGCTCCGCCCCCTTTTTTGAAGCTAAATCTATAAAAAGAAAGCGTGTGTGCGCGCGCGCGCGTGCACGTGTGCGCTCTTGGCGCCATGTAGGGAGAGGAGCCAGGGTCCCTGTTTCACCAGGACTTGGGGATGGAAGGAAACTACTTGGCAGCATGACAGAGGAATTCAGCTTCCCTGATAGAGAGCTCACTCATCTGCCTGGACTTTTACCATGGAAGGAATAGTCCCAAGAAAAAAAGACGTTCCACAGCGGCCTCTAGTGGACAAACACAGGTACCGCACTTTTGTCTTTTTTTTTTTTTTAAAAACCTCCTTTATGAAAAACATTTCTAGGTTTACAGTTTTTAAAACTTCCTTTATGAAAAGACATTTCTAGGATTTCTTAGGCATATACGGCTATTAGCGGGAATACCTTTAGGTAACAGGCAGAAAGACATATTAGGCTTGGGGGTCCCCTCAATAGAACCAAGTTCCTGAGGGGCCCCCACTTACCTTTTCCCCGCCGCAGGACTTTGTTTGGTCCACAGAAGCCCAAACTTCACCTCTCACGGCAGGCATTGTACTAGACCTTCAGGGACCGGGTTCCCAAGGATTCCACTCCCCTGGACCTGTATAGCACCCTGCACAGATAGCCTCTTGGTTTTGGGTATGACCAGAGCTCTGGATCCCAGGGTCCAGCCCTCCTAAGAGAGGCATTACAGGCAAAACCCTGCTCTTCTCTGCAAGGCCCGGGTACCGACCGTTTAGCTATGAAGCTTTTTTGGTCGGATCCGGAATAGCCTGCTAAAGCCCAGAGAACCTGTACACAAGCCCAGATGAATACATGTTAACCTTGGCCAACACCTTAGACACTGGCAAAAAACTGAGGTGCTCCCGGATGGGAGGGGCTTATATAGGGGAGGGTACTTCCTGTTTTGGAAGTTGCCAGTGCCAGCACCTGAAGGTAATTCTATATAACCCACATAGTAATGACTATGCCGCTCTGTGTCCCGTGATGTATGAACAAGAAAAGGAGATTTAAGCCCTGTACACACGATCGGATATCCTATGAATTCTAATCTGATGTTTTTTTCCATCGGAAATCCGATGAACCTGTCTTCCATCAGTCTTGCCCACACACCATCAGTCAAAAAACCGACCGTTTCAAACGCGGTGACGTAAAACACTCTGATGAGCCAAGAAAAATTAAGTTCAATGCTTCTGAGCATGCGTCGACTTGATTCTGAGCATGCGTGGGTTTTTTTAACCGATGGAGTTCCCCACAGACGATATTAATTTGCTATCGTTTTTTTTAACCATCGGATAAATTTAAAACATGTTCTATTTTTAAACACCGATGGAAAAAAGACCGATGGGGCCCATACACGATCGGTTTGTCCATCGGACTGTTTTCATCGGACAAACCTATCGTGTGTACACGGCTTGAAAGATTATTGGCTAAAAGAAAGCAATGTGATTGAAAGATTCCTGGCCTCAAAAATCACAAAAGAAGCAAAAATGTGCAAAAGAAGCAGGAGGAACATGTTATGTATGGTATTATGTTGCTAAATGTATTCAAAATGTCACAATGTGACACAAGGCAGATGTTCCATCAGAGAACTCAGATACTGGTGACATCTTTCATGACATCCTACCTCTAACCCCCAAAATGACTTTATTATCAAAAATTAATAAAAATGATGCCCAGATCAGATGATCTTACATCTTTAGTTGCCTGAAGACACCACTTGCTGACATTTCTTGAGGAAATGAGTGATCTTTCAGGTGTCTGCACATGACCCTCCTGTACTCGGTGGCTGAATGTTTTGCCTCACAACAGTTGGATCATGCCTCCAGTTGTCCAACTATTGTATTGTTTTTGGGCAGACTAAATTAAAAACCTTTAAAGACAGTAAAAGCTATACTGACCCCAATGGACATTTTTTGTATGCTTGCCAGTTTAATGCCGTGTACACACGACCGTTTTTAATGTCATTGAAAAAAACGTAGTTTTTCTCGACGTGATTCTTCTCAAGCCTGCCTTGCCTACACACTATCGTGAAAAAAAATGCTTGAGCAAAGCACGGTGATGTACAACACGTACAACGGCACTATAAAGGGGAAGGCACCACCCTTCATGTTAGTAAAGTTTGTAAAAAACGACGTGAAAAATTAGAGCATGTTCCAATTTTTTCATGCCCGATTTTCACGTCGTAAAAAATGCTCTGAAGCCCACACACGATCATTTTTAATAGGGATGTCCCGATACCGATACTAGTATCGGTATCGACACCGATACTGAGCATTTGCCTGAGTACTTGTACTCGGGCAAATGCTCCCGATGCTTCACCCGATACTTGTGATCAGCAGTGATCAGTGCGGTGGGGGAAGTTACCAGCACCGATCACCGCTGTATATATTTAAAAGTAGTTTCTCCGAGTCCACTTCTCTCTCTCTCTCCCCCCCTCGCGCGGGTATCAGCTGCTTTAAAATCAGCGGTGATCGGTGCTTGTAGCTCCCCCACACACGATCACCGCTGATTGTCCCCGTATCCTCCTCCAGCCCCCTCCGTTTTGCTGCTGTCCCAATCCGTGTGTCCCTCCGTGCTGCCGTCCCAATCCGTGTGTCCCTCCGTGCTGCCGTCCCAATCCGTGTCCTCCTCCGTGCCGCCGTCCCAATCCGTGTCCCCCTCCGTGCTGCCGTCCCAATCCGTGTCCTCCTCCGTGCCGCCGTCCCAATCCGTGTCCCCCTCCGTGCTGCCGTCCCAATCCGTGTCCCCCTCCGTGCTGCCATCCCCCTCTGTTCTCCTCCTCCACCCCCTCCATCTGTCAGGATGGAGAGCGGAGGTAGGAGCCGGTAAATCTGGCTCCTTACTGTTCGGAATGTACAGAGTCAGTGATCACTGACTCTGTCCATTCACATAACTGAAACATCGTAAACTGTGTTTACAATGTTTTAGTTTATGAATGAAGAGAAGCCGCGGTCTTCTCTCCATTCATTTTCAGCGCAGCAGAGGCTGCTGAGAAAGGGACTGGGGAATCTGTCCCTAGTCCCTTTCTCTGTCTCAAAGGGGAGATGTCAGAGGTCTGTTAAGACCCCTGATATCTCACCAAAGCCCCCCAACAGGGCTGATAAAAAAATAAAAAAATTAATAAAAAAATAAATAATAAAGAAATGAATTGTAAAAAATAAATAAAATAAAATAGAAGAAAAAACACACTGACACTGTCCACCCCCCACCCCTTAAAAAAAGAAAACATTATAAAAAATCAATCAATAAATAAATAAAAAAAATTGTAAAAAAAAAAAAAAAAATTGTAAAAAAAAAAAATATTTTTTTTTTTAAAAGAGATAAAAAAAAAAGTATCGGTATTCGGTATCGGCGAGTACTTGGAAAAAAGTATCGGTACTTGTACTCGGTCTTAAAAAAGTGGTATCGGGACAACCCTAATTTTTAATGACCATTTTAAAAAAATTAATTTTTCTCGTTATTAAAAACGGTCGTGTGTACACGGCATAAGACACTTTTTGTGGAACTTTTAATTGTAAGCATACTTTTAACTAAGCATACTTAGTGATGGTTAAAGACTTCCTAGGCCCTCATTCGCAGCCAGAAAACACTTGCTGAAGTAGTGGTTTAATGTACAGCATCTCTATACAATGTCTACGGATTAATTACCAGTTGTAGTGAAAGCTTTGCCAATCTGAAGGGAAGACGAGCTCTTGTGTTACTATATGCTCCAAAAACAATAAAAAAAGTTCTGTATATAATAATATAATATTTGTTGTATGGATGTTAACTTCGGCTGAAAATTGGGAATTATCTCTCAGTGCTTCAGATGAGCCATCATGGGTTTCAAGCAGATCATTTTATCATATCGTTTGCAAGATTATAGTATAAACAATATATCTTTCTGTCATTCTTTTTGGCCTGGTCCTCGCAATAGCCTCATACTGTTCTAAAGCCCTGTGAGTGCTTTTAACTAAAAACAGTTAACAGAGTAGGGGGGAGTTTAAAAAAAACACGTACAGTGTGGATATGTGTGCTCTAAATAGCTTCAAAAGTTTATTTTTATTTTTTTCAAAATGAATGCTGCAGTACTTTTTAAGCCATGAACATTAGCATAGGAATAAAGGACACATCAGTGTTACAACAGGGTTTATGTTCTTAGGTGATCCAGTTAGGGTGACTGGCCCTTCAATCAGCATAATGGATGAGGAATCCTCAATTTCTAATTAAAGCCACTTTGTTATCATCACTCAGAGCAGTGACATCACTGAGTAATTTACAATGATGTCCTCACACCTGAGGAGGCCTAGCTTAAAAAGTCACACCAGGATCTGTGCAAGCATAGCTACTGGCTAAATTAATCTTACTCAATTTTAGGTTTACAAATCCTTTAAAGGAGGCATTCATAAAATATTAACTATGCAAATTTCAAAAGCTGAAGTTGTGTGGCTGGTGTATTTTGCTACTTTATACTGATATAGGGAAAAGTAGTCACAGTGGGGAACTTGCATTGTGCTAAGATGCAAGCACGTATAAAGCATTGTATTGATGCCACTTCAATGTCCTGTAAGCCCTCCCCTTTTTGTATTGTCTCTTTTTATACAGAAGGTATACAGTGAACATATATAAAAAACATATTATAAAATGGTATTATGGACATAACATTCCAAATAGTTATAAAAAAGCGGCGAATGTCTGATTAAAGTAGAATTACAGTCAAAACCTTTATTTCTTGTTCATACATCACGGGACACAGAGCAGCATAGTCATTACTATGTGGGTTATATAGAATTAAACAAAGGAGAAAGGAGGGCGCACCAACCTAGTGCATTACCACTTAAACGTTTTATTTAAATTATAAAAAGTAGTAATCCTACTCACAATCAAAGCTTAAATGAAAGCTTATCGGAAAAATCAGCTGGAATTTTTCGGCACCTGCCGACTGGACTCAATGACAGAGAGGGTCTGACAATACCTCATACCATTGGATAGCTGACGCGTTTCTGGGGCGCACCCCTTTCCTCAGAGCCTAGATGGTCCATAATAGCTCTCCCCCACAAAGACCTCCATTATATGTGTGTGTGCACACATGCAGAGCCATCAGCTCAGGTGACCACCAATTAGCAAGTCCCGCCTCCCACTCCTAGATAGCCCCACCCTTATGGGTGGGGCTTCCACTAACCCCCTTCCCACACTTTATTATTGTGTGTGTGGCCATGTTTTGAGGATAAATCAGCCAGCTCTGATTTGTGACCCCTGGTTGGCATTTGGCTCCATTATATAGGTTTGTGCCAATTTTATATTTGGCCACTAGAGGGAGTGACGCCATTTGGCTTGTTACACTACCAGATTGGCCATTGTTTTTAAAAAATAGCGCTGGGAGGCCTTTTAGACGGACCGGAAGTGGCGGGTGGAATGCAAACACACCCGCACTTCCTGGTCTGTTGGTTAGAGGCGTGCTGTGTATAGGGGAGCGGAACTGACGTCTCGGCAGAATCGGAAGTCTCGAAAGAACCGGAAGTGCGGGCTGGAATGCAGGAGGTACCCGCACTTCCTGGTTGTTAGACAGCATGCGTCCCAGCGGATTAGCAGGGACGTCTGCAGTGACAATACAGCCACCGCTTATGCCGCGCCAGGAGGAACTGTTTTTGCTTCCATTTCTTGGGGTAAGATCTTTTCGGTTCCTACTGCCCTCTACCACACTATATATGTTGATATTGGTCTACACCAATACCCCTCCCTCTACACACACCCCCGGTATATGAGGTGATTACATCCTAATAGGCCATTCTTTTGGAGGGTATCCTTATGGAGGACACGCATGGCTGTATTGGCGGCCTGCTTCACTAGAGGACATGATGGCTTATTAATAGCCAGTGTTTCTAGAAGGTGGGGATATAATGCCCATTCTTTCCTGCTAATCTTTTCTAAAGGGTCCAGCCCCCCCCCCCCCCAGGTCATCTTTGAGTGGTTGCTGGGGTGTCTTCTATTTGTGTGGGAAGGGGGTTAGTGGAAGCCCCACCCATAAGGGTGGGGCTATCTAGGAGTGGGAGGCGGGACTTGCTAATTGATGGTCACCTGAGCTGATGGCTCTGCATGTGTGCACACACACATATAATGGAGGTCTTTGTGGGGGAGAGCTATTATGGACCATCTAGGCTCTGAGGAAAGGGGTGCGCCCCAGAAACGCGTCAGCTATCCAAAGGTTTGAGGTATTGTCATACCCTCTCTGTCATTGAGTCCAGTCGGCAGGTGCCGAAAAATTCCAGCTAATTTTTCCGATAAGCTTTCATTTAAGCTTTGATTGTGAGTAGGATTACTACTTTTTATAATTTAAATAAAACGTTTAAGTGGTAATGCACTAGGTTGGTGCGCCCTCCTTTCTCCTTTGTTTTCTCTAGCCATATGAACACCCATTGTTCTGAGGAGGGCTGCAAGACTTCAGACTTTGCCTTTAGACGGAATTACACTACCCGTGTTTTGACGATACACCGAGAGCGCAGGAGATTTTTTTGCCATTTTGTTGGTTATATAGAATTACCTTCAGGTGCTGGCACTGGCAACTTCCAAAACAGGAAGTACCCTCCCCTATATAAGCCCCTCCCATCCGGGAGTACCTCAGTTTTTTGCCAGTGTCTAAGGTGTTGGCCAAGGTTAACATGTATTCATCTGGGCTTGTGTACAGGTTCTCTGGGCCTTAGCAAGCTATTCCGGATCCGACCAAAAAAGCTTCATAGCTAAACGGTCGGTACTCGGGCCTTGCAGAGAAGAGCAGGGTTTTGCCTGTAATGCCTCTCTTAGGAGGGCTGGACCCTGGGATCCAGAGCTCTGGTCATACCCAAAACCAAGAGGCTATCTGTGCAGGGTGCTATACAGGTCTGGGGAGTGGAATCCTTGGGAACCCGGTCCCTGAAGGTCTAGTACAATGCCTGCCGTGAGAGGTGAAGTTTGGGCTTCTGTGGACCAAACAAAGTCCTGCGGCGGGGAAAAGGTAAGTGGGGGCCCCTCAGGAACTTGGTTCTATTGAGGGGACCCCCAAGCCTAATATGTCTTTCTGCCTGTTACCTAAAGGGTATTCCCGCTAATAGCTGTATATGCCTAAGAAATCCTAGAAATGTTTTTTCATAAGGGAAGTTTTAAAAAAACTGTAAACCTGGAAATGTTTTTTATAAAGGAGGTTTTAAAAAAAAAAAAGACAAAAGTGCGGTACCTGTGTTTGTCCACTAGAGGCCGCTGTGGAACGTCTTTTTTCTTGGGACTATTCCTTCCATGGTGAAAGTCCAGGCAGATGAGTGAGCTCTCTATCAGGGAAGCTGCATTCCTCTGTCATGCTGCCAAGTAGTTTCCTTCCATCCCCGAGTCCTGGTGAAACAGGGACCCTGGCTCCTCTCCCTACATGGCGCCAAGAGCGCACACGTGCACGCGCGCGCGCGCACACATGCTTTCCTTTTATAAGGTTTAGCTTCAAAAAGGGGGCGGAGCCTGGCGGATGACGCGCTCTGTGCGCCCAGCGCTTCTGCGCATGTGCGGGCGTCCCAGCAAGATAAAAGGACTCAGTCCACGCTGCTTGCTATGGACACAGAGCATGAAAAGGAGCTGGTAGCATGGTATAGGGGCTTACAGCGGGCGGTTGATACAGGCATCCCCAGAAAGACGCATTAGTAGACACCCACTGATGTACATAGCAGCAAATTGCATTAGACTATTTCAGTAAGGGGTGTATTGCGGCTGGAATACCTCAGCTTTGAACTAAGGAATATGCCGCCTAAAAAACTCCGAGATATACCTCTCAGGAAGTGTAGGGGGTCTCCATCGGGCTCTGAGGATCTGGAGCAGTCATCTGCACCCTCCTCCCCTGAGAAATCAGAGGTTAATACCCATAAGGAACCCCCGGGAGTGCCAGGTACTGCGGCTGTCCTCAGTCCACCTGCTCCTGCATATATAACAGAGGAGGTTTTTTCCTCAACTCTGGAGGGATTGGAGCAGAGATTGGCTGCATTGATCGCTTCTTCTCTACAGGAAAGAAAGCGCGCCAGATCTCCATCACCTCCATTAGAGTGCCTGTTGGCAGAGCAACAGTCCCAGGAAGGGACCGTCCTACCTGAAGGGGATCAGGAGGAGGTTAGCTCTGTTTTTGAGGAATCGACAGTAGATGAACCATTTTCAGCATCACAGACTGAAAGATTGTGGGTCCAGACCCTAACTGACATGGTTCGATCTGCATTTAAAATGCCTCTGGTTGAACCATCAACTACTGCTGTCTCCTCATTGGGGTCGCTAAAAGCTCCCCAGGTTAATTGCTCCTTTCCAATACATCCATTATTGGAAGGACTTATATACCAGGACTGGGAACATCCTGATAAACTATTTGTTCCGCCTAAAAGGTTTCCGGTGATCTATCCCATGGAGGAAAAGTTCACCCAGAGATGGAATGTTCCTGCGGTGGATGCAGCCATCTCTTCTGTGAACAAATCACTGACATGTCCAGTAGATAATGTTCAAATGTTCAAAGATCCAGTGGATAAAAAATTGGATTCTTTATTAAAATCTGCTTTTTCCACAGCAGGGGCTGTTACACAGCCAGCAGTGGCAGCTATTGGGGTCTGCCAAGCTTTAAAGGATCAAATGAAAATGGTCCTGAGGGATTTGCCAGACCAGCAGGCCCAGGCTCTGGCTGATCTGCCTAGAGCATTATGCTTTGCGGTTGACGCCATCAAGGATTCTATCCATCAGGCCTTACGCTGTCTTTGGTACATATGTGTAGGCTTCTGTGGCTTAAAAACTGGTCTGCTGAAGCTCCCTGTAAGAAGCTCTTAGTTAGCTTCCCATTTCATGGGGAACGCCTTTTTGGCGAAGACCTGGATAAGTATATCCAGAAGATTTCCAGTGGTAAAAGTACTCTCTTACCGAGTAAAAAGAGGTCTAGGGGTCCATCTTTTAAGAGGACTACCTCTCCTATCCCTGCGACGTCTGCTACTAAGCAGTTCCGACGGCCTCCTCGGTCAAACTCAGGAGGTAAAAATCAGGGACAGCCACAGGGTAATAAAAAGCCCTGGATCCGAAGAGGTACTAAACCAGCCTCCAAGTCAAGCCTATGAAAGGCTGCCCCCACTCAAACGGGTGGGGGGAAGACTTCAGTTGTTTGCAGAGACCTGGCGGGAGACGATCAAAGACAGATGGGTGCTCTCCGCAGTAACTCTGGGATACAAGTTGGAGTTAAAAGAGTCTCCTCCGTCCCATTTTATGTGGTCAGGCATGCCAAGAGACCCTCTGGAAAGAGGGTCTCTCCTATTGGCGTTAGAACAACTATTGCTCCAAGGAGTAATTATGGAGGTTCCTATGGAAGAGTGGGGGTTGGGTTTCTACTCAAACCTTTTCACAGTCCCGAAGCCAAACGGGGACATAAGACCCATATTGGACCTAAAGAGTCTAAACAAATTTCTAAACGTCCGGTCTTTCCGGATGGAGTCGATCCGATCGGTCACCGCTGCCCTACAAGGGGAGGAATGGTTAGCCTCGATCGACATCAAAGATGCTTACTTGCATGTTCCCATCTTTCCAGGTCATCAAAAATTCCTACGCTTTGCAGTAGAAGGGCGCCATTTTCAGTTCAGAGCCTTACCATTCGGTCTGGCCACAGCACCACGAGTGTTCACAAAAATTCTGGCCCCACTGTTGGCCGATCTAAGAACACGGGGTGTAACGATAATGGCATACCTAGACGACCTGTTGTTGATGGACCACTCAGTTGCCAAGCTAGAAGTGGTAATTGTCGATACAATCAAGTATCTAGAATCTCACGGTTGGGTCATCAACCTGGACAAGTCAGCCCTACAGCCAGTGAAAAACCTGGTATATCTAGGGCTACGGCTGGATTCAGACCAGAGGAAGATTTTCTTACCTCTAGACAAGGTATCCTCTTTGAGGGGCTTGGTCCGTCTGCTTTGTGCAAAAAGACAGCCGTCCATACGCCTGTGCATGAGGCTGCTAGGAAAGATGGTAGCATCATTCGAAGCTGTGCCATACGCCCAATTCCACTCAAGGAATTTACAAAGGGCCATATTGTCAGCCTGGAACGGAAAAGTTCAGGCTCTAGACTTCCCGATGGCTTTGTCCCCTTCCGTTCGGAAGAGTCTCTGCTGGTGGTTGATCCCCCAGAATCTCCAGAAGGGAAAACCCTTCAGCCCGATATCTTGGAAGGTGGTCACTACAGATGCCAGCCTTATAGGCTGGGGGGCAGTACTGGAGCAATGGTCTCTCCAGGGCAGATGGTCAAATGTAGTAAAAACCCTGCCCATCAATCTCTTAGAGATACGAGCAGCCCGGTACGCCCTAGTAGCCTGGACATCCAGACTCCAAGGGTCCCCTGTCAGAATTCAATCAGACAATGCCACAGCAGTGGCATATATCAATCATCAGGGAGGCACCAGGAGTCGTGCAGCCCAGAGGGAAGTAAGTCACATCCTGGAATGGGCAGAAAAGCATGTCCCATGTATATCAGCTGTCTTCATTCCAGGGGTGGAGAATTGGAAGGCGGACTTTCTGAGTCGCCAACAGTTATGCCCAGGGGAATGGTCCCTTCATCCCGAGGTCTTCCGAGCAATATGTCAGCGGTGGGGAACACCGGATGTAGATCTGCTAGCATCCAGATTCAACGCAAAGGTGGACAGATTTGTCTCCCGGACAAGGGATCCCCTCGCTTGCGGCTCGGATGCTCTGGTGTTCCCTTGGGATCAGTTCAGACTGATATATGCATTCCCTCCGCTACAATTGTTGCCTCGACTCCTTCGCAGAGTCAGGTTGGAGAAGAAGCCGGTGATCCTGGTGGCTCCAGCGTGGCCCCGAAGGGCCTGGTACGCGGAGATCATCAAAATGTCTGTGGGGAGTCCTTTGACCCTTCCACGTCGTCCGGACCTGCTTTCGCAAGGACCGATATACCACCCTTCCTTACTAACTCTAAGTTTAACGGCCTGGCTATTGAATCCCACATCCTAAAGAAGAGAGGTCTCTCTAACTCTGTGGTATCAACTATAATCAATGCCAGGAAGCCTGTATCCAGGCAGATCTACTATAGAGTTTGGAAGGCGTACATCACTTGGTGCGAGGCCAGAAAATGGCATCCACGTAAGTACGTTATAGGCAGAATTCTGGACTTCCTGCAGTGGGCTGTAGACAGGAAGTTTGCCTTAAGTACTATCAAGGGCCAGGTTTCGGCCTTGTCAATACTATTTCAAAGGCCCCTGGCTATGCATTCACTTGTCAAATCCTTTATGCAAGGTGTGACTCGTATTATTCCACCGATTAAGGCTCCCATATGCCCATGGGATCTAAATTTGGTTCTGTCGGTTCTGCAGAAGCAGCCATTTGAACCTTTGCGGCACATTTCCTTGGTTCTACTCACCAGGAAATTGATATTTTTAGTAGCCATATGCTCGGCTAGAAGAGTGTCGGAATTAGCCGCCATGTCCTGTAAAGAGCCATATCTGGTTATCCATAAGGACAGAGTAGTATTACGTCCTCACCCAGCCTTTCTTCCTAAGGTGGTATCGAGGTTTCACTTGAACCAGGATGTGGTTCTTCCTTCTTTTTTCCCCAAACCAAGCTCGGTAGAGGAAAAGTTATTGCATTCTTTGGATGTAGTAAGAGCAGTTAAAGCTTATCTAAAAGCCACTGCTCAGATTCGTAGAACGGATTCTTTGTTTGTTCTGCCGGAAGGCCCCAGAAAGGGTCAGGCAGCATCAAAATCTACTTTAGCCAAGTGGATTCGACAGGTCATAATACAAGCCTATGGCTTGAGAAGTAGACCGCCTCCGTTCAAAGTTAGGGCGCACTCCACGAGAGCAGTTGGAACTTCATGGGCAGTGCATCACCAGGCCTCCCTGGCGCAAATTTGTAAGGCCGCAACATGGTCTTCAGTACACACGTTTACTAGGTTCTACCAGGTGGACGTTAGAAGTCAGGAGGATGTCGCCTTTGGGCGCAGTGTGTTGCAGGCCGCAAAAGATCCTCATGCCTGATGGCGCCCAGCTTATGTATGGTGTATCCCCCCCCTCATGTGGCATTGCTTTGGGACGTCCCACATAGTAATGACTATGCTGCTCTGTGTCCCGTGATGTATGAACAAGAAAGTAGGATTTTTAAAACAGCTTACCTGTAAAATCCTTTTCTTGGAGTACATCACGGGACACAGAGCTCCCACCCCTCTTTTGGGGACACGTATTGCTTTGCTACAAAACTGAGGTACTCCCGGATGGGAGGGGCTTATATAGGGGAGGGTACTTCCTGTTTTGGAAGTTGCCAGTGCCAGCACCTGAAGGTAATTCTATATAACCCACATAGTAATGACTATGCTGCTCTGTGTCCCGTGATGTACTCCAAGAAAAGGATTTTACAGGTAAGCTGTTTTAAAAATCCTACTATATTGAACCTTATTCAATGACACCTTGCATTGATACTGACATCAAAAAGGGATAACAGGCAAAAAAATAAAATAATAAGAACACATATCTCAAAATGGTCAGAGTATCAAATCTTTATAAAGGTCGTACAAAGAATCAGTCTAAAAATAAATGTCTATTTATAAAACAAGGCATTATATCAAAAAGAGCGTGAAAAATTCTCTCCATCAAAATTATGGCATCTACCGTATATACTCGAGTATAAGCCGACCCGAGTATAAGTCGAGGCACCTAATACCACAAAAAACTGGGAAAACGTATTGACTCGAGTATAAGCCTAGGGTGAGAATGCAGCAGCTACTGTAAGCGGAAAAGAGGGTCAACAATGCCCATTTGCACGGCTCACTGTGCCCAACCTCGCTGTGCCCATTGCAACCTCACTGTGCCCATCCTCACTGTGCCCATCCTCACTGTGCCCATTACAACCTTACTGTGCCCATTGCAACCTCACTGTGCCCATTACCTCACTGTGCCCATTACCTCACTGTGCCCATTACAACCTCAGTGTGCCTATTGCAGCGTACCTGAAATTCTTGACAGGCTGCACTGCGGATGTCCATTTTTTAAAACTCCTCTTGGTCCCGTCCCGTTCCGTGATAGGCGTTTGACACTGTGTTCCGCTACCGCCTATCACGGAGGTCCTCTCATCCTCTGACTCAGTTTCCCAGTAGACACTGTGTTCAGTGTTCCGCCAATCACGGACGTTCTTTCATCCTCGGACAAGAGAAGGTCCATGATAGGCGGAACACTGAACACAGTGTCTGCTGGGAAACTGAGTCCGAGGATGAGAGGACCTCCGTAATAGGCGGTAGCGGAAAACAGTGTTAAACGCCTATCATGGAACAGGATGGGACCAGGAGGAAGCCGCGAGTTTTAAAAAATGGACGCCCAAGGTACACTGACTCGAGTATAAGCCAAGAGAGGTATTTTCAGTCCTGAAAAAATGGCTGAAAAACGTGGCTTATACTCGAGTATATACGGTAATCTATCAATTATTTGTGAGAAAAGAATCATAAAAGACTTCCAGTATAAATCTATAGCCCAATGTGTAGTGTGGATTTATTTCAGTGATAGGAATCATCAGATATTGGAGGAAATAAAATGCACATAGGCATAGTAAGTGTAACTGAATGTCCTACCAGTCTAAAGGAAATCTCTGAAATCTTTTGCCATATAGGTCTCACAGCCGGAACATTTATGGGATAAGGAGCCAGGGCAAGCACAACTATGAAAACAGGCATTTGAAACTCTGAAATATTGAGTGGAGTGTTTTTATTGTCTGTTAGCCTGTGTTGGTCCTTATATTTTTAGTTAGAACGTTTCTCAAATTAGAAACCATAGAAACAAAGAGTAATGGTATTATCACATGCATTTTTAATATGATGTGAAGATGTATCCTAGACATTTATGCCGCGTACACACGATCGGAATTTCCGACAACAAAACCGTGTTTTTTTTTGGCTCAAACTTGTCTTGCATACACACAGTCACACAAATGTTGCTTGGAAATTCCGATCGTCAATAACGCGGTGACGTACAACATTAATGAAGTACAATGATTCCGAGCATGCGTCAAATTGATTCCGAGCATGCGTAGGATTTTTGTGCTTCAGAATTGGATAAACACGATCCGAATTTCCGACAAGAACTTTTGTTGTCGGAAAAATTGAGAACCAGCTCTCAAACATTTGTTGTCAGAAACTCCGACAGCGAATGTCCGATGGAGCCTACACACGGTCGGAATATCCAATCAAAAGCTCACATCGAACGTTTGTTGTCGGAAATTCCGATCGTGTGTATGCGGCATTATACAGTACCTGTGAAACCATGATAATGACCCAAACTCACAAAGAATATGTTGATTTAATTTAGTGGCTACAGATAATTATAGGACAAAATGGGTCGCCTACAAACAAAGATCAGATTTAGATTTATAGGCTGCAAAAGATACCTCCAACTTTTAAACAAGTTGAAACATGAATAGTTCTTATATGGCATACATTTTTATATAAGAAGAATACAATCCATACATTATATTCTATTAGAGGTACATTTCAAGAGATAAGTGATGTTAACCTTTCCAAATCAGAAATACTGAGCATTTTGATGACCCACTAACCTGGACCTTGGCAAATATATTCTTGTTTGAGACTTGGCCAGTAATAAACATTAAATGTCAGTTTTGGTAAAAACTGGGAGAGCAATGAATTAAAAAAAAAAAATAATCAAACCAAAGTGTAAACCCTTGTTTATTATGATTTTTTTTTTAATGGAATCAGAATTAACAGAAAACAGTGAACCCTGCCGACCAAAAGTCCAATGCAATTCATGTCTGGTCTGGATTTCCACTTACTTTTCATCTTCAGCTTTCTGATTACCAAGAAAATATATTGGAATTTCAGAACTGCTCTTCTTATTGACTGCTTTGGCACATAGATCTTTACTGACTACAAAGGTTTGTGTCCCAGGTATGCATAAGCCAGAAGGGGGCAAGCAAAATGTTCCCCTTTTTTGGACAGAACAAAGGAAATTGCACCTTTGCAAACCAAGGAAATAAATATTAAGCTGCCTGAGATTCATTTTTGCAGTTCCCACTGGTTTTCATATAGAAAAGTATCAATCCTGCTCATCCAGGACACTGCTGGTAATAGTGACAGTTCTTTGAAGTTACCATATCTGAGATATAGCAATCTGTCAAGACCTCTCAGTGCTTTGCTGTTAAGCATTATCAGTACCAGACGTCTTGAGGGAAAGCATCAGGTTGGAGCCAAGTTGCTGTAAGAAGAGCCAGGAGCATCAATTTTGGCAAGTAAGGGAGCTCAGCTTGAAGCTGAATGAGACAGATCTGTGCTTCTTTAACAAGCCATTGTGTATTATAACACTAAAGAGAATTTTGATTCTCCCATTTATCAAGAAAACATCAGCTATGCAATCAACTTTTTACTGTACATGTAAAATAGTGACCGTGAAGTGAAGATGGAGGCACGGCAGACAATGCAAATTACGTAATTCAATTCCAATTGGCTTTCAAGTGACATAAGACAACAAAGACCACTACCAATTCTGCTAAACTGACTACTAGCAAATATTAATTATCTGTTAAGAAACCTGCAGTGCATAAAACAGCTTCACTAGAATAACTGTAGAACTTTGTAGAAGGAAAAGAAAACTAAGTGCAGATGAACATATAATTGAAGCTGCGTTCCAGGAACAAACTATTTAAAAAAATTGCTTTGTAAAAATAAGTCGCCTCTAATAATGTGTGTCCGTTAGCGTAGGTGCCAGTGCAAAAATACAGTTGCAGCTTTAGTACGGTGCATAAAGTGAAGGACAGTGGGGCGGCTCACACTCCATCTTACCCATTCACAAATAGTTTTGTATCCTTTTCATAGAATACAAGGCATTCTGTGATTGGACACAGGGAGTTAAGGGGACAGTGAACAGCACAATCTCCCCTCTTTCATTCACATAATGCCTATGTGCATGAATCAGGGGAGTGCGAGCGACCCACTGTATTTTACATTATGCACTGTACGAGAGCTGCCAATGTACGTTTCAATACCAAAACTTTGGTACTTACACTAATGAAAGGACAAATTAAACAAATAGTTTTTCATAAATCAGGGGCATCTCCCACACATGAGACACACATCATTAGAGGTAATTTAACTTTACAAGGCAAATGCGTAAAAAAAGATAGATATATATATACCGGTATATATATCTTGAGGATTTTTTTAAAATGCTGCATCATTTTTTTATTTTTTATTGGAGGTCATAGTTCTACATTAAAAATTGAGCAAAGTATATGAGAAAAAACGTGTAGTTATAGCTTATATCAACCAATCAGAATCAGAGTCAATATCTGTATTTCACTTTTAAAATGGCAATATACTTTGTTCTTTATTCACTGCGTATGTTAATTACAAATTGTGTCTGTCGGACACCTTAGCATATTGAGGATCATACAGACTTGTCTAAACAATGCTATGGGAATGGACAGACTGCCTTCTGGAGATGCATAGCAAAATGTCATTAACAAGCTTCTATTTCAAAACCTTACTATATATATTTCTGAAATAGTTTTTGTAAGATATTTTCCTTTCTCTTTGCTTGGCAATGAGCATCAGCTTTCTATGCTTTTGATCTGGACATGACAAAAGTATCTGCTAACAGTGTTGTTGGACCATAATTCAATACCTACTGGTTTACTGTAGAAGTGTAGTGTTCCATTGGCGGTCCATTTAGACCAGGGGTCTCAAACTGGCGGCCCTCCAGCTGTTGCAAAACTACAAGTCCCATCATGCCTCTGCCTTTGGGAGTCATGCTTGTAACTGTCAGCCTTACAATGCCTCATGGGACTTGTAGTTTCGCAAAAGCTGGAGGGCCACCAGTTTGAGACCCCTGATTAGACAGACTGTAGGAACTTCACCCCAAACTATAATCAACCACTCTACAGCATTACTAAATGTCTTTGTAAATTCCAGACAACTATCATGGAGATTCAGCCTGTAAAACTCTAAAGAGATATCATATTGTGCTAATGGAATCTGTATAACCTCCACATACTCCAGATGCTGTTCCTTTGATAACTCTCTAAAATCGTGCTTGGCCATTCCTGTGCGTTTTCCAGCTATTGCAACTGTCTGGTCCGCCGCCTTTTTTTATAACATAGCATTTACATATGATTTAAAAGTTCCCATATGCAGGATAATTCAATGGCAGAGTCATTGACGCACATATGTAAACTATTCTTCCTACATTTTGTCAGCATAAATTGAATTTTTACCCTTTCCTGGCATGTTCCAAGGTGTTGTGGTCAATGTAACAGATTGTCCTGACTGACACCTTGGGAAAACGGGGGATTGGAGCAGCACAATAACATGGTCAGTGAAAGCTCAATTAAATATTACCATTTCATTCAAGGTAGTGTACATACACCATGGCAGTCCACTTGAGTCAGAACTGCATCTCTGTGAGTACCAGTTTTTGCAGTAAAGTGCCCTCAGATTGTACCATACTCCAGAGAATACCCTGAAATAGGCAGGGAGCAGCACACAAGTAGATGGCATATGAAGCGCATGCAGAAATGTTTCCTCCCAAGAGATCTGCACACCTATTACTGCTGTTCTGCTTTCATATTAAAATGTACTCACACTGAGTTGGGGAGCTACTGCTGGAAGTCCTAGGGTAATGTTGGGTAATGATGGAGATGTGTAAAGACTTAGCAGATTCATCGACTTTTCATGATGAACTATATGTTGTTGGGAAACCAAGTGCTGGAACAGAAAAAAAGTTGAAAGTATTACATTGATATATTACAATGGAGAAATAAATATCAAAATTGCATTGTTTTACAATCAGTTCTTTACTTAGAAAGCTCAAGTCACCTATTGTTCTCATGATTTAAATCTTAATTGTTGATTACCAATACCAATTACTGATACTTTTTTTAATGTCATGTGGCAGTGGCACTAATATGCTGCACTCATGGGCACCAATAGGTGGCAATGATGGGCACAGATGAGGAGTGGACTGTGTCGGTAGTTTTTTATTTATTTATTCTTTACAATTTAATTTTTTACAATTTATTTTTTTATAAGTTTTTATAATTTTTATATATTTCCTTGTTATTTATTTTTACAATGCTTTCTCTTTTTTTTTTTTTGGGGGGGGGGGGATGGTGTCAGTGTTTTATTTTTATTTACATTTTTATTATTTTTACATTTTAAACTTTAAATATTTATTTATTACAATTCTGTCTTTTTTTTTTTATCAGCCCTACTGGGTGGGGCTGCTTTGGTGAGATATCAGATGTCTAAACAGACCCCTGACATCTCCCCTTTAAGACAGGCAAAGGGACTGAGGATACAGATTAACCAGTCCCTTTCCCTGCAGCCTCAGCTTCACAAAATGAAGCATAGTAAACACAGTTTACGATGCTCAGTTATGAATGGACAGAGTCAGTGATCACTGACTCTGTGCATTCAGAAAAGAAAGGAGCCAGTAAATGACATACTTTATATACACTCCTCCACTCTCCATCCTGACAGATCTGGGATAAGAGGGGACCAGAGGAGAACCTGGAGAGCCGGAGGAGTACACGGAGGAGGACATTGGGAGCCAGAGGAGGACCAGGGGAGCTGGAGGAGGACCGGGGGAGCCAGAGGAGGACACAGGGGACAGTCGGGGTGATCAGTGCGATGGTGGGGGCAATTACAAGTACCAATCTCCCTGTATAGCTTTCAATAAAGCTGCTGACAACTGCAGGAGGGGGAGGAGGAGAAGCGGCTTTCAGTTGCTTTATTCAAAGCTATACAGGGAGATTGATGCTTGTAACTGTCCCCACCACTACACCGATCGTCTGTGAGGCTGCCCGGCCCCTCCTGCTACGCTGAGGATGCCGGACCCAGTACAACAGGTATCGTATTAAGCATCGAAGCAAGTACTCGTGCAAATGCTCGGTATTGGTGTAACCCTATTTGCAACTGCTCAAACTCCCCTAGCAGTGTTACAGTTTGTCCCAACTCCTGGTCCATTTTGCTGATAAAGGTGTATAAAAATACACAGGGGTATATTTGTAAAACAGCAAATGTGACATTCACTAAGCCGTGGTTCACACCGATGAGACTTGACAAGTCAAATTGCATGGCAAGTCGTTTTCAGCTTTTGCGGTGCCGCACCAATTTGAAAAAGTCGTTCTTGCACTACTATTGGTGATTTTAGGTGTGACTTGCATAGACATCTGTGCATAAAGCCGCACAGATATCAGCCAAGTCACACCTGAAGTCGCACTGACATGCGGCTTTGAAATCATGTGATTTCAAGTGAAGTTGCATGATTTCAAAGCCGCATTCAGTGTGAACCAGGGCTAAAGGAGAATAAATTATTTTCATTTAACACATGCATCATGAAGATGCATATGCAGTGAAGGTTTGGTGAATGTCATGCTCACTGATTTATAATTATATCACAGTTTGTGTGAAATAAAATGGACCTTGCTTATCAAATTATTATAAGGATTAACCACTAGAAAACAAGTTTATTACAACAGCAATTAAAAAAAACAAAAACAAAAAAAAACAGAAAAGTAATCCTTTATTGTAAAGACTGCAGCAATTGGGAGGAGCTGTGCAGAGGTTTTAGTGTTTGAGTCCTCAACAGAAAGAAAAACATCTACTTTGCTATTTAGATTGCCATCTTAACAAATTGAAATATAATTTTTGTGTGCCTTGAGTCCTTAGAGTATACCTTAAAGCGGAAGGTAAAAAGCCTTCTGTGTGCAGCAGCCCCCCCCCACAGCCCTCCTAATACTTACCCAAGCCCCCTCTCAATCCAGTGATGTCCACGAGAGCCTTGCCTCTTCGTGGGACTCACACTCCTGATTGGCTATTGGCAGCAGTGGGAGCCATTGGTTCCCGCTGTTGTCAATGACAGCCAGTGAGCCAATAAGGAGACAGAGGGGGCAGGGCTAAACCGCGGCTCCATATATGAATGGACACACAGAGCAGGGGCTTGGCTTGTGTGCTTGCTGTGGGGGCACCTGACAGGAGGGTGGGGCCAGGAGGGCCGGCGTGGGACCCGAGAAGAGGAGGATCTGGGCCACTCTGTGCAAAACTAGTGCACAGAGCAGGTAAGTATAACATTTTTATTATTTTAATGAAAACAACAATTTAAGCTTTACAATCGCTTTAAACCAAAACATTTTCTTCTTTTTGGATAGGGTAAGGGATGGTTAAAACCCCAGTTTTATGTCATCTGTAGTATAGGCGTGCGCACAGGGTGTGCCAGGTGTGCCCAGGCACACCCTAATCACTCCCTGCAGTGCAGATTGCCCCTGCTGCCCGGTGTCCCCTCCCACAGCATGGCTGGCTTCCCTCCTCTCTCATTGGCTACTGCAGTGAGCACACATAGATGATATTTAAGGATGAGTGGGGGAAGGGGTAATGTCATTTACTAGCCCCTTCCCTTTCTGAATGAACACAGTGAGAGATTGGTACAGTGTTTTTGAGCTTTCAGGTGCACACCCTAATGCAACAGGCTGCGCACACCTATGAGCTGTAAGGATATTTCCTCTTGCCTCCTGACCTGTAGACACAACAGAAGGTGAGAGGGAGACCCCAAGGTGAGAGGGAAAGCTGCCATCACAAAAAGTGTCCCCACTGGAAGATTTCCCCCTATTCCTGTTCTGGTGGCAACTCCAAATCTTGGATTCTCCCTCATTTTAAGGTCCAGTGACAGTGGTTATCAGGACAAATAGAGAGCATATGTATCTTTCTAGATGGTACACAGAGAGCAACAAAAACAGAGGTTCTAATTTTCCCCAACGCTACCAAAAAGTAAAAGAAAAAATATTTTGGTTTTAAATACATTTACAAATATTTTATTTTTATATATCTTCTATCTGCTGACTCATTTACATCAATTCTGTTTTGCCTCAGAAGAAAGCATCTTCCTGCGGTTGTCCTAAGTCCATGGCTTCCACATGTGGTCTCACACATTCTTCCTTAAATTACACAGTCTGTTTATACCTCTTAATTCAACAGCATTGCATAATAAGAGCCACACAGGCTCCATTAGAATTAGAAGCTATGCCATGATATTATCCCCAGGGGAGTCACATCCCTGAAAAAGAATACCCTGTGTAACAGTACGACAACAGTGACTGCTTTCTTCCCAAACAAAAAGCATATGGGTCTGTGATAATAGACCACCACCAAGAAGGATCCAGCACACATAGGATTGACTAAGTAAATATAATAACTTGTCAAGCATGTAGAGGTTGGAAGGGCTGCTGGTTTTGTAATGGATCAATCTGGAATATCAATTAACTTGAGAAAATAAATTTTCCTAATGCTCGGCTGTCAGTGTGGAGCACAGTAACAAAAAAATACAGGATGTTATTCAAAAATGTAACCTTTCCTGGGCTGGTTTTGTTTTTAGATGCAGCTTATAGGAGCTCTTGGGCAGAGGAGACGGGATGAGTAATTTTCTCTTTGACATTTGTGTGTACCCAGGGGCAGTATGATAAACAAGAAAAGGCTGCACAGTAGTAAAAGGTGTTACGTTACTGTATTTATAGTAAATCAAGAAACTGGTCATCCATTGTTACATGTCATTAAACAATCTTCTTACTAGGATGGATGGCAGCCATTAACCTTTTTATTAGTCTTAGGTGGCAAATCGTTATAACCAGAAGGTAAAAGAAGTGAAAATACATTCAGATGTCCTAATGGGGACATTATTTTTATGGAACGGTCATATGGGAAAATGCCTTCGATGCAGTTCATACATTTAGAATAAAATGAGCTTCTTTCATAATATACATTGAAAGCTGTAAATTTAACCCCTGCACGTCTATGCATAGTAAATATGTGCCTTGATAAAGTGTACTGTGCTGCACCAGGACACAGAATACCATACTCTACATTACAGTTTATACTGCATTACACAAGAGTGCATACAGTCCAATTACATATATGACACTAAAGACACTAGACATCTGCTTTCATCTGTTATTATCAGTTACAGGGATAACACATTGGCACTCTGCTGGTGATTACTGTAATTTGACAGAGATCATTGTACAAACTAACATTTTCGAAATCATTACCGCTGTCTCTTACTATCAAAGAGTAGAGCAACACTGCTTCATTGTGCCAAAGCACTTTGCAGCTGATCCGTAAAAAAAGCAGTAAAAGTCTGTTAAAGGGAATTACTGCAAACATAAAGTCGGAAAATACTATCAGTCATGACAGAAGTGCAGAAAGATGTAACCAAAGACCAACCAATAACCCTTTTGCTTGCCTTGGCATGTAAATTAGAATGGAATACAGGATCTGACTTCTCAAAAATGTTGTGTTTAGGCTTGAACTTCGCATAACATGAAAGATCAAAGTATATATCACCAACACACCCTGGATCATCAAAATCAATGTCCAAACATTTATTTGAAAAGGTCACAAGACAGGTGAGGTGCAACATTTCAGGGCCGTGCAGGACCCCTTTGTCAGGAATGCCTAATGACAGGGTCCTGCATGGTCCCGAAACATTGCACCTTACAGCTGTGATGCGACTTTTTCAAATCAATGTTTGGATGTTGATTTTGACGGTCCATGGTGTGCTAGGGAAATATATACTTTGATCTATGGTGTCATCAGTCTCCAGCTGATATCTGCTGCAGCACCCACTTACTCTTCAGCCTTTTCCAGGAACATGTGTGATGGGAAAATTGCACATTGTCCTGTAATATCAAGCCAACTGATAATACAACCCACATCCAGCAACCCAGAGAAAGCTCCTATTGGATCACGGGAACTAGGCACTCCCCCACTGAGACCTGCTAAGTTATAACATGATGACAAGAAGGAATTGCCATGTATAAGTAAAAGCTCAAATCTTACTGTGTGGTTAGGAGATGCAGGCAGGATGACTGTACTTAAATAGAGACTTGCTTACAAGGGTTGCTTGCTGTGCTTACTTAGCAAAATGCAAAAAATATGTTGGTTAGAGAGGGGAAATTTGGGAATTTTTATGAATGTAAATCTTAAAGTGATATTATAAAGGTTCAGGTTTTTTTTTTTTTTAAATAACAAACATGTCATACTTACCTCCACTGTGCAGTTCGTTTTTCACAGAGTGGCCCCGATCCCACCTGTTCTGGGGTCCCACTGCGGCTCTCGTGGCTCCTCCCCGCATAAGATAACCCCCTCTGGGAAGCCCTTTCCTGAGGGGGTTACCTTGTGGGCGCGCTCCTGTGTCATACACTCGGCGTCTATAGACTTTGAGTGTATGACTCGGCCCAGCCCCCTGGTGCCCGCGTCATTGGATTTGATTGACAGCAGTGGGAGCCAATCGTTGCACTGCTATCGATCTATCCAATGAACAGCCGAGAACCCGTGGGGAGAGTGACACGGGATCGTGCCCACCGGAAATTTGGGGCTCAGGTAAGTAAAAACAGGGGGGGCTGGGTGGCCGGACACTGCTAGGTGTTTTTTTTTTACAACTCCTTTAACCACTAGCCTACCACCCGCCATCATATGATGGTGGGACGATGAGGCTCTTGTTCTGGGCGGACGTCATATGACATGATCGCCTTTCCAAGCCACTAGGGGGCACGCACGCCGGCCGCGTCACTGGGGACCCGATGTGTGTGCCCGGCGGCCACGATGTCGGGCACCCGCGATTGCCCAGTAACTGAGCAGGACCGTTTATCTGTGTGTGTAAACACACAGATCCACGTCCTGTCAGGGAGAGGAGACCGATGGTGTGTCCCTTGTACATAGGGACAACCATCGGTCACCTCCCCCAGTCAGTCCCCTCCCCCCACAGTAAGAATCACTCCCTAGGTAACACATTTAACCCCTTGATTGCCCCTAATGTTAACCCCTTCCCTGCCAGTCACATTATACAGTAATCAATGCACTTTTATAGCACGGATCGCTGTATGAATGTGAATGGTCCCAAAAATGTGTCAAAAGTGTCCGATGTGTCCGCCATAATATCGCAGTCACGATAAAAATCGCTGATCGCCGCCATTACTAGTAAAAAATAAATAAATAATAAAAATGCTATAAATCTATCCCCTATTTTGTAGACGCTATAACTTTTGCGCAAAGAAATCAATATACGCTTATTGCGATTTTTTTACCAAAAATATGTAGAAGAATACATATCGGCCTAAACTGAGGAAAAAATGTGTTTTGAAAAAAAATAATTATATTTATTATAGCAAAAAGTTAAAAATGTGGGTTTTTTATCAAATTTGTCACTCTTCTTTTGTTTATAGCGCAAGAAATAAAAACTGCAGAGGTGATCAAATACCACTAAAAGAAAGCTCTATTTGTGGGGAAAAAATGATAAAAATTCAATTTGGGTACAACATCGCATGACCATGCAATTGCCATTCAAAATGTGACAGCGCTGAAAGCTGAAAAATGGTTTGGGCAGGAAGGGGGTGAAAGTGTCCTGTAGGCAAGTGGTTAAATTTTATAGCCACATTTTATAAAAAATTAAAAGTAAATATTTATTGAGCAGACGCCACCTTCATCCTTGTGTAGGAACCATGCATATTGATTGTGACGAGTCTGTATAAAAAAGGCAGATGCAGTGGAGCAAGCAAAGTATATGCAAATCCAAATAAGGAACTGCTACGATGCATCCTGTATGTATGAGCAGCTAAGAAACAATCGGATTGATTTGCTAAAGGCAAACAGACTGTTCACTTTGCAAGTACAGTTGCTCCAGAGCTTAGTAAATGAGGTGAAGCTTCACTTTGCAAAGAATACCCAACCGCACGCAAGGAAAATAAAAAAAACATATTTTGTTTGCACGTGATTGGATGATGAAAGTCAGCAGAGCTTCCCCTCATTTTCTAAGCTCTGGAGAAACTGCACTTGCAAAGTGCACCATCTATTTGCCTTTAGCAAATGAACCACAATAAAAGCATATTTGAAAAATCCAGAAATGATTACGTGTATAGGCTAAGGTAGGTAAGAGATAAGTCTTGTTTGATCTGGCAGATTTTCTCACCTCTATTAGTACAAAAAGAATGTGCCAGAAATCTATGGCCCCCATATGTCTGAGGAAACTGGTAGGAATTTATAATTTAATCGATGGGTAATCAACTAGCACTCCTATTCTAACCTTCATTGGCATAAACTTGCAGTATCTCCAAGCATACATATATAATCAAGGAATTGGTTTCAAATCCTCAGGCAGTAGGAAACCACCTACACGTATGACCTCCTTTTATGACTACATGCAGTCTTTCTTCCTTAACTCTATTGTGATTAAGTGCAAAGTGCACTCAGCTCTTTTTCTACACTTCTACAGTGTGCTGATTTACAACCTATGGTCCCTTTACTATCAAACACAGTATTACGTCTCATGGGGGAATATATCTCTTTGAGAACCCAATAATGGCAAACTGACAGCTGGCCCATCAGAATTTTAGCTGTGGCTCTTCTCTTTTAAAGTCCAGGGTATAGAGTACAAAACCAAGACAAATATAACATTATTTCACAGTGATTCTTTTTCTTTCTTCACCATTTACAGTATGCAGAAGTGATGAGGAAAAATAGGTGACAGACATAAGACTCGGGTAGAATTTAGAAGTATTTCCGCTGTTAACTTATCAGAGGTCATCACTACTTTTTTTTTAATTCAAAAATAAAATGTGATCTTTGGCCCTTTATTAGAACCATGGGTAACAAGTAAGATCAATAAATGCAGCAGGTCGTCTATCACTAGTACAATTTGTTTGGTAATTCTACCTAATCTTACTTTCTAACCAGTCATCAAACAATGTTCTTTCATTGATCCAAAATACAGAGCTTATATTAGGTCAGTGGTTCTCAACCTGTGGGTCGCGACCCCCTCGGGGGTCGAATGACGATTTGCCAGGGGTCACCGAATCCTCTCCCAGCTTGCTCTCCCAGCCTTTTTGCAGCCGCCCAGTAGGGCTGTTCCTGGAGCCCGCGGCCGCCAACTCAGCCTCTTCGCAGCCTCCCATTCAGTTCATGGCATGGCTGGGGGGAGGGGTAGAGACTAGAGGTCAGATGACTGGTGAGGAATGTGAAGTGGGAGGGGCTGGAGGAGACCCTATCGCCTGATTTCAGCATAGGTGTCACTGCTGCGAGACACCACAAAGTCAGAGACACAGCCTGTGATTAGAGTTGTCATTAAAAGTTCCCACTACAGTTCTCAGATCAGCAGATGACCTTGATTAAGAGCACTTAAGTTGGTTGATCAGAACTCCCCCCAGCACTGCCACTGACCCCACCCCCACCAGCACTGCCACTCATCCCAACTCCCTGCCAGCACTGCCACTCATCCCAACTCCCTGCCAGCACTGCCACTCATCCCAACTCCCTGCCAGCACTGACACTCATCCCAACTCCCTGCCAGCACTGACACTCATCCCATTCCCTCCTCCACCAAGGAGTATGAGAAGGAATACAAATAGAGAATGCATGGAAGGGAGAGGAAAAGAGGGGGAGGAACAAAGAAAAAGGGAGAGAAAGAACAAGAAATACGGCTAGAGAGAGGGATGGGGAAAAAAAGAAATTGGGATAGAGGGAGATAAAAGGGAAAGAAAAGAGAACAAAGAGAAAGAGTGGTACATCCTAAAATGTACCATAAGAGGTTTTAATACTGTACGAGTGGAAGGGACTCTGGGAGCGCTAAATGTCCATGGGTTAGGGGCGCAAATTACTTGTCTTGCCCCGGGTGCTGACAACCTACACTATGAAAATAATTTTACTGTTAGGGGTCCCCACAACTTGGGAAATGTTATCAAGGAGTCACAGTACTAGTAAGGTTGAGAACCAATGTGTTAGGTAAAATGAAAATTATCTGGAATCTGAGTCATAAAAATATTTAACTTCTCACTTGGAAAAAAATTATAACTTTTTTCGATTACAGTATTGTAAAGCTCCAAAATCACAATCTATAGAATGCAGCAAACCTGCAATTTGATAAATGTTAACCAAAAGTTAATCAAATAAAAAACTTTTTTGTTACTGCTTAATTAGACGAGCTTGTGTTATTGAATTTTCCTTGGTGACAGACAGATTTGCAGTAGAGCAGAGTCTAACGGGTACCTGAAGCATCAAATCTTTCATTACTGAATGCTCACTTCCTAATTGTCTAATTGTGCAGTAATGAAGTCTTTATTCTTCCAACTCAATTTGACATCTCTGGCTTCTTACACAAAGAGTTACAAGATAAAGCCACATGTAAGCTATCAGTGTAACATTATTTTCTCTTTTGGCGTCCACAGGGGGCTACTAATCAGTGGGCAGGGGTCAAACACCTGCCCCCAGGATCACAGTTCACCAACAATTAATTTATTATGAATGGGAAACCTGGAAGTAGATGTGTCTGAGTCTCTCAGTGGATGTCCTGCTGGTGACCTACACATTTTGCTGTACAAGCACATTTCATTGCTTACTGAAAGCAGCAATAGAGCTAAGAAATTATAATTGTATTAGAAGAGGAAAAAAATAATTATTATGTTGTCACAGAACAAAAAATACAAAAATATATACAATCACTTTGTGTGGAATGCAGTGTTCTCCTATCTGAACTGATTTATTGCACATGTGACTTGTTATGTAAAGTTAAATGAAACTACAGCCAGTTAATAGGGCTACACATAGAACTTAAAGCTCAACTCCACTTTTCTCCACCCTTTTGGAATCCCTCAGCAGCTTATGAAAAAAACAAAGCAGTTCTGGTTGCAATACTCACCTCCTCTTTGGCACTGTCCCTAACAATAGTCACCTAGTGGGGATGAGGTTTCAAGGAGGAAAAGTGGACAATGGGCATGAAATTTAGTGTTGGGTTTTAAGGTCAGTCTGCCACAGAGACCCAGCATAACAGAGACTGGAATACTATTAGGCCCCTTTCACACGGGTGGACCGTTCAGGTCTGCCTGTCAGTTTTTTAGGCGGACCTGAACGGATGCTTCGTGCACATCTATGGAGCCACGGATGTCAGCAGTGACATGTCCACTGACATCCGACCTGCTCCGATCCACGTACGGATGGAAACCTTATTTTCCATCCGTCTGGCGGATCGGATGAAGGCGGACTCTACGGTCCGTCTTCATCCGATCCCCCATAGGGGAGAGCGTTGCTCTGACAGGTCGGTCCCTGCACAGTGTGCAGAGACCGACCTGTCATCTGCCTGCTCAGTGGGGATCGACCGAGCGACATCCGTGTAAAAGGTCCCTAACAATTTCATCACAGAGAATGCTTTAATTCCAAACTAGAAACACTGGAGGAGATTTACTAAAACTGGAGCACTCAGAATCTGGTGCAGCTGTGCATGATAGCCAATCAGTTTTTAACTCCAGCTTGTACAATTAAGCGTTGACAACAAAACCTGGAAGTTGATTGGTTTCTATGCAAAGCTGCACCAGGTTTTGCACACTCCAGTTTTAGTAAATCTCCCCCAGTGTCTGATCTACGCATAGATTGATTTTAGTTTATTTACTTCCTCAGGACAAAGACCCTAATCACACAACCAAAGTTAACTGAATAGATTAGAACAAAGAACATGGATGTTTTAGAATGGCTCAGTCACAGCCCAGAACTTGAGAATCTATGGAATTACAGAAAAACACTTTTTTTTTTACCAATGTTGCCCATTCAACCAGGAAAAAAATAAAAAAAAATGAAGTATCCAGTTGTGCAAAGCTGGCACAGACTTATGCCAAAAGGCTCACATCTATAACAGCAGCCAAGGGTGGTGCTACTAGGACAACCAATAAATGCCTGCTTATTGAAATTAACATTTGTTTCACAATGGAATTATTTTTTAACCTTCAATGTGTTAAAGGAAACCTGTACTGAATATTGAGGCTACCACTGTTGACCTCCTTCTGAAAATGTTAGTTACCTAGCTGTGTCCAGTATAATACTTTATGACTTTTCCACATCTGGCTTTTTCACATGGAATAATTATGTTTTTACTGATCTTGGAGTGTAGTGTTTGCATCATATTGTTTAATAGACTATTTGATAACTGTTTCCCAGGTGGGAGGCAGTAATCCAAATGTGGGCTTTTAGTATAATATTGTTTTTTTG
This sequence comes from Rana muscosa, assembly GCA_029206835.1. Classification (NCBI taxonomy): domain Eukaryota; kingdom Metazoa; phylum Chordata; class Amphibia; order Anura; family Ranidae; genus Rana; species Rana muscosa. The sequence goes on along the minus strand of CM055122.1, from coordinate 186,652,716 downwards.
GATTGTTGTAATTTTGTGCTGTTGAAGTGGGGGAAGCCCAATTCAATCCATTTTAATTTCAGGTACAACAAAACCTGGAAAAGCACAGCATATGTATTTCTATAAGCATAGAAATAGCATGTTCCTAATTCCTTATTCAGAGTAGAATGCTGAGCCACGATGTTTGTTTATTTGTTTGTTTTTCAGTGGCTGGGCCCTCTGTGCTGCTGGCCCCCATAGCAATGACATGAACCACTACACCTTTATTAGTCATAGATTCAGGGCCAATAATAATTCACTATAGTCACACAACTGGGTGGGCTTAGGGTGCAGAGCACTGTGCCCTGAGCCCACCCAGTTGTGTGACTATAGCAAATTATTATTATTCGCTATTGTCTTCCTGATTCTCTTCCCGGCCAATCAGGAAGTGTGCAATGAGACCCGATTGGTTGAGAGGAGAAGCAATTGTATTGGCCGCCAAGGAGGAGGAGAAGACGCATGGGAAGCCGACGTGAAGCCATGGAGGAGTAGACCCTGGGTGATGCCAAAGAGGAGGAAGCACTGCCCGTGACCTAGAAGGGGTAAGTGCAGGGCTGGATGAGCTGACGATCTAGCGTTGGGGGGGTAACTGACCGACCACCTACCCCCCAAAATGGAGCAGCAGCCGCCACTGGTTTTAAATATATGAGCACAATTAAAGAATTTAAAACAAAATACACACTCAACACTCAGACTCAGTAGTCTTCCCCACCACCTGTAATAACCAGGCTGGAGAACCCATCAATATGGTATCAATATGTTTTATATATATATATATATATATATATATATATATATATATATATAACATAATAAATCTTAATTACCAAAGCATGCTGTAAGCTATGAATGCCACATTTTATAAACCTTGGCTTGATATATCTGTAAGCAGTCTGTTCTTGCCTTGCCAGGGATGAGGGAGAAGCTGTTGCAGGGGGTCTGGGGAGCTTTAAAGAGCCAAGACCTTATTGAACCTTTATTCTAAATGTCATCATATTATTATTTTTTTCATGTTAAACCTTATTTAGCACATACTCTATCATGGAAAAATTATCATAGTGTAGTTTCCATATACTATACAATGATATCTAGAGAATGCTTGCTATTAATTGTTTTTGCATTTGAATATTAGTTTGATCTCACCATATGATCACCATATTTGGCAGCTTAAGAAATAACAATAGGTAAAGAATAATTATGTCCTCTTACCTCGGCATGTGAGCTGGGTGGTGATGCTGCATTTTCATTCTCCACACCCATGTTAACTGGCCCGTTATTTGGAGAGCTGGGTCCAGATACTGGAGAGCTGCTACTAACTGACTCTGCAACCCAAATAAAACAGCCAAAATAAATGAAAAGAGCTTACAAAGAAACCAAGCATATTAAAGTATAACATATACAGTACATGCATTGTAAAATTAAATGTAGCGCCCTCCTCACTCCACTCTTTGCATCAGCTCGTTTCTCTTCTTGTCTAGGGGTACCTCAGAGGGGAGAGAGCGGGGACACCACGCCTGGCCTTCACCACAGGTGTCAGTGCAGTGTAAGCAAAGTTCTTTCTCTACCTTCAGGTCAGTGTTGTGCACCTAAAACCTCCATGTGAGATTACCTTGAACAATGTCCACCAGAAAAGAGCCCCACACCATTAAAGTCCAACACTCCTTTATTCTTCTCAAGTGAACAGCATAATCAGTTAGACTCCCTTAGAAAACAGAACAGAAAAAGAGGTGTGGATGCGAGTAGGCTCAGACACAATGAACTCTCCACTTTCCTTCCTGAAAGTGGGTTGCGGTCTCAGAGCGAGGGGGAATTTCCTTCCAGGCGGTCTCCGGTGGGAGGCTCACCTGTCACTGGCAATATGCTGCACTGGGTCTTCAAGTGAGGAGCTCCCCCTGGTCCATTACGCCTTCTGGATTCGGGTACCCACTCCCGGGGTTCCCTAGGATCTCCTTCCCTCGCGGAACTCAGTGTTGGGCACTGAGCTCCAGACCTCCATCCGAGTACCTCACCCCAGGCCAAAGGTGCCTGAGATGGAACACGACCTCCGGCCGTCCTCTAGGCCTAGGCCGCCTAGAGGACCGACACGAACCACCGCCCACAGGCTGAAGGTGCCTGGGACTCGACCCCGTGACAAAGATGGCCGGCCCCTTTATACTCTCTCCCAGCAAGCACGGCGGGTTCCCCGCCCCACCATACCACTGCCGAGAGAGGACAAAAAGGAGGCCCGGCACACAGCAATGGCTCAACCCCCAGCCCATGGCGACAGCGCCACCTGCTGGGCTGCAGGGAATTACACATCACTGGTGTCTCTGCCAGTTAAATTTACACCCGGGAAAGTACATACCCGCTACATAAACATATATGAACATGTTTACACGATATTCTCTACTTTATATTCAGTTTTCAATTTCTGTTGCTTTTCCAACTAAAAGGTCCTGCCTTGCTTTTTTCAATATTACTACAATCACTTTTTACAAACACCTTTTTTACAAACACGTTATATCTTTGCAAAGTTCTTTGTAAAGGAAATTGTGCTATTTATTTTGAACATTAAAGGACTCCACAATAAGCGGTGCATGTTCAAATAAGGCCCTCTGAACATGGGGTGCCTAGCTGCAGTGTGTCCTGGAAGGGACAGTTGCAGCATCTAGCCTGCAGCCTGTCAAAGTCTATGGCAAGCTGCAGCAATATGGGGCTAAACACTGCACTGAATGGTATCTGCATTGAGAGCGAAAGGTGTTTAGGGGCGAAGGCCTGGAACGCAGCTCTTCTGCATTCTGGACATTCATCCCTAAATGTGAAGGGCCTTAAACAGTGATATATGTCAGCTTATCAGTCCTTAGATGTGGTGGCTGCATTAGTTTTTGTTTTTAAAGGGGTTTTCATCTGGAGATCCTACCAGTACACACTACCTATCCTAGAATTACAATTCTCATTCACCATACTATATCTATGGAGAAGCAGGGTTCTTACCCCAGGACCAGACTGCAGACCCAGACCCCACTTTTCCACATCATAGAGGGGAGTGGTTCTGCAGTCCTCAGAGATAACTAGGAGTGATGTAACTGATAGACTGCAACATAGGCAGAGATTACAGGACTTTATCAGCCGTGAAGATTTCTGGCAAAGTCAGTGTTTTTTTTGTTTTTTTTTTATCATCAAAAGATATAGAAACATAATTCTAATAGTATATTTAACAAAGCAAACAGGGACCAAATAAGAGACATTCATTTTTAAGATTAGTTTTTAGGGTTTACATACATGACTAGCTGGGCAACTCCTATTTTTTTATTACTCTTACCTTTAATACTACACTATTAATATATTAATCATAAATATTGTACAACATATTACTCTTATACATTCACATTCTCTGTCTGCAATATTAGTGGTCAGTCTAATGCACAGTGCTGTTCTTCCCATATGGTGACCAGACAGTGGAGGAAAGAAAAAACATGGGAACTGGTAGTTTCATGCTTGGGTGAACTTACATTACTACTGGGAGGTTTGTGGCACGTTGTTGTTTTATGGTAGTAGTGTCATTCTACATAGAAGACATCCATCAATCTAGAGTTTCAGTAATCTGGATGTACATCTCTTGTTTAACTTACAAACACTGTATTAATGATCTGCCAAACTATCTGATTGACTGTCAAGGTGGCTACACAATGCTGACTCTTCGTCACAAATGCTGCTTCTTCCATGTTGCACTGACATATCCCCAAACCTGTATAAGTTATATGATAGTTTGTGTTTACACTAGTAGTAGTACACAGAGAGGTTTTGTCTTTTACTATCATTACCCTTGGGGCCATACGTGTGTACAGCCTATTGCATTAGGGTGTGCACCCCAAAGTTCAAATACACATGCGTGTGTGGGTGTACATATACAGTAAAACCTTGGTTTGCAAGCATAATTCGTTCCAGAAACATGCTTGTAATCCAAAGCACTTGTATATCAAAGCAAATTTCACCATAAGAAATAATGGAAACTCAAATGATTCATTCCACAACCATTTATTCATAAGTCCTTCAGTTTATAGTCCATATAAAAAGATTATAGCAATGTGATAAGTTTTGTAACCATAAAATGTCCATCCACAAAAGGAAGCCTCCACAAGGGGATTGGAAGGAAAATCCAGCAGGAACTACAGAGTATAAAAGAGAAAAGAGGCGCCTCTAAGTGTAGCAATATTTTGCTAATTGTTGTACCTTCATTAAATGTAACCATATTGCTACACTTAGAGGTGCCTCTCTTCTCTTTTATACTCCATTGTGGCATGACGATACTTGTATATCAAGACATCGCTTGTATATCAAGTCAAAATTAATTTAACAATTCTGCTTGTCTTGCAAAACGCTCTTAAGCCACTTTACTCTCAAACCAAGGTTTTACTGTATATATATATATATATATATATATATATATATTTCTTAGATTGTAAGCTCTAAGGAGCAGGGCCCTCTAATTCCTACTGTATTAAAGAGTATTGTAGTTGTACTGTCTACCCTCAAGTTGTAAACTGTTGGCGCTATATAAATCCTGTATAAATATATATATATATATATATATATATATATATATATATATATATATATATATATATATATAGACACTATATTGTCAAAAGTATTGGGGCACCTGCCATTACATGCACAGAAATGTCAATGGCATCCCAGTCTTTGTCCGTAGGGTTCAATATTGAGTTGGACCACCCTTTGCAGCTATAACAGCTTTACCATTTCTGGGAAGGCTGTACACAAGGTTTAGGAGAGTGTCTATGAGAATGTTGGACCATCCTTCCAGAAGCGCATTTGTGAGGTCAGGCATGGATGTTGGACAAGAAGGCCTAGATCGCAGTCTCCACTCCAATTAATGCCAAAGGTGTTCTATCAGATTGAGGTCAGGACTCTGCGCAGGCCAGTCAAGTTTCTCCACCCCAAACTCGATCATCCATGTCTTCATGGAACTTGCTTTGTGCACTGGTGCGCAGTCATGTTGGAACAGGAAGGGGCCATTCCCAAACTGTTCCCACAATGTTGGGAGCCTGGTACCTTAAGAGTTTCCTTCACTGGAACTAAGGGGCCAACCCCAACCCTTGAAAAACAACCCCAAACCATATCCCCCGCCACCAAATAATTTGGACCAGTGCACAAAGCAAGGTCCATAAAGACATAGATGAGCGAGTTAGGGGTGGAGTAACTTGACTGGCCTGCACAGAGTCCTGACCTCAACCTGATAGAACACCTTTCGGATGAATTAGAGTGGAGACTGTGAACCAGGCCTTCTTGACCAACACCAGTGCCTGGCCTCACAAATGCGCTTCTGGAAGAATGGTCAAACATTCCCATAGACACACTCCTAAACCTTGTGGACAGCCTTCCCAGAAGAGTTGAAGCTGTTATAGCTGCAAAGGGTGGGCCAACTCAATATTGAAACCTACGGACTAAGACTGGGATGCCATTAAAGTTCATGTGCGTGTAAAGGCAGACGTCCCAATACCTTTGACAATATAGTGGATTTTATATATATATACACATACAGACACACACGCTTATACATAAACGTAAACAAACAACCTCAAATGTATAAAACATGGACATTGTCATAATGGCAGTGGATGGTGTCAGTAGAGCAGTGGTCAATGGACATATCAGTAGGGTAGAGGTTGGTGTCATTCAGTAGAGCAATTGACATATCAGTAGGGCAGAGGATGGTGTCACTAAAGCAGTGGACATATAAGTAGGGCAGAGGCTGGTGTCAGTAGGGCACAGGTTAGTGTCAGTCAGTGGAGCAGTGGACATGTCAGTAGGTCAGAGGATGATGTCAATAGAGCAGTGGACGGTGTCAGTTAAGCAACTAGGGGGTTTAAATCCTGCCACAACCGCGAAACAAAGCATCAAGTCTGAGGAATGTGCATGGCCGTCCTCTGCGTTAGCAGCTTAATAGGAACAGTAAAAATAACAGGCTATTACCACCCTCCAACCACAAGTGTAAATGAGCCCATAGTGATGGCATAAAAAAAGAAAGATGCAATTCTTTGAAGCTCTACCAACTTTCTTCATCCAATCATGTGCAGGCAAAATACTGTTTTTCTTTGCATGTAATTGGTTATCATTTGCAAAAATTCACAACTATGTCTGACAATTATCTTTACCCATTGTCAAAGATTACATGACTGCTACAAGATTTTATCTAACCACTTCCCACCCGTACTATAGCTAACAGACGGCTACAGCATGCGCTTACTTTGCAGAGAGGGTGTACATGGACATTCTCCTGTGATTGTGCTGCCCCCGTGCCCCCTGCGACAGGAGGGCAGCACAATCTGTGATCGCTGAGTCCTATGGACTCAGCTGATTACAGATCTGGGGAAAGAGCCAATCATAGCGGCCCTTTACCACGTGATCAGCTGTGTCCAGTGACAGCTGATCATGATGTAAACACAAGCCGGTTATTGGCTTTCATTTCCTCATGCTAACAGTGTGAGGAGAGGAGAAAAGAGCTGATAACCAGCTTGTGTTAAAGGGACATCTACACTGATAATCAGGGCACTGATTATCTGTGTACTGATAATCAGTGCAGTCCCAACAGTGCCAACCAGTGCTGCCAATCAGTGCCCACCAGTGCTGCCAATCAATGCCCATCAATGCTGCCAATTAGTGCCCATCAGTGCCTCCTCATCAGTGTCACCTATCAGTGCCCATCAGTGCCACCTATCAGTGCCCATCAGTGCTGCCTATCAGTGCCCATCAGTGCCACCTATCAGTTCCCATCAGTGCCACCTATCGGTGCCTTTCAATACCGCCTATCAAAGCCCATCAGTGTAGCCCCATCAGTGCCTATTGGTGCAGCCTATCAGTGAAGGAGAAAAATTACCTGTTTGCAAAATTCTATAACAAATTATGAAAAAAAAAATATTTATTTTTTTCAAAATTTTCTGCCTTTTTTCATTTGTTTACCAAAAAAAAAAAAAAACAGTGGTGATTAAATACCACCAAAATAAAACTCTATTTGTGTGAACAAAAAATTAGAAAAATGTAATATAGGCACAGCGTTGCATGACTGCGCAATTGTCATTCCAAGTTTGACAACGCTGAATTCTGAAAATTGGCCTGACCCTGGAAGGGGGTAAAAGTGGCCGGTAGGCAAGAGGTCAAAAAATCTCTCTTGAGAGTATAGATCTGCTTTAGGTGTATGTCCAATATTTTTTTTTTTTTTACTTTTGGGTAGAGCAGAACTCCTGATCAGGGATGAGATAAACACCCCCCTGTTCGGTTTGCACCAGAACCTGCGAATAGACAGAATGTTCGTGTGAACTTTAGAACCCTATTAAATACAATGGACTCGAACGTTCGAAATCTAAAGTGCTAATTATAAAGGCTAATATGCAATTTATTGTCCTAAAAGGTGTTTGGGGTCCCGGGTCCTGCCCCAGGGGACATGTATCAATGCAAAAAAAGGTTTAAAAAATAGAAGTTTTTACGGGAGCGGTGATTTTAATAATGCTTAAAATGAAAAAATAAAAGTGAAATATTCCTTTAAATTTTGTACCTGGGGGGTGTGTATGATATGCATGTAAAGTGGCGCATGTTTCCCGTGCTTAGAACTGTCCCTGCAAAAAATGTCATTTTTGAAGGAAAAAAAGTCATTTAAAACTCACTCGCGGCTATTAATGAATTGTCGGCTTTTATCAATACATAGAAAAGTCATTGATAAAAAAAAAAAAAAGCGTGGGGGTTCCCCCAAATTCAATTACCAGGTCCTTTAGGTCTAGAAGGGATATTAAGGGGAACCCCGCCACAAATTTAATAAAAAATGGCGTGGGGTTCCCCCTAAATATCCATACCAAGCCCTTGAGATCTGGCATGGATTTTAAGGGGAACTCCACCCCAAATTAAAAAAAAAATTGTGTGGAGTCCCCCCAAAAATCCATACCCGACCCTTATCCGAGCACGCAACCTGGCCGGCCGCAGGGGAAGAGGGGGGATGAGAGAGCGGCCCCCCCTCCCTCCTGAACCATACCAGGCCACATGCCCTCAACATGGGGAGGATGTCCCCATGTTGATGGGGAAAAGGGCCTCATCCCCACAACCCTTGCCCGGTGGTTGTGGGGGTCTGCGGGTGGGGGGCTTATCGGAATTTGGAAGACCCCTTTAACAAAGGGGACCCCCAGATCCCGCCCTCCCCCCCTATGTGAATTGGTAAGGGGTACATTGTACCCCTACCATTTCACGAAGAAAGTGTCAAAAAATGTAAATAAAAACACACCAACACCTTGAAAAAGTATTTTATTAAAAGCGGACCAGATGCGGAACATGAGAAGGGGCGGGTCTATACATGTATTACCAAAGTGAGAGCAGTTCCCCATCAGGTCCGCCCCCTCGGTATGTCGGACCCGCCTACGTCATTGGCTTGAGCGGGGAACTTTCTTCACTGTGTAATTTAAATTTACAAAGTGAAGGAAGTTTCCCGCTCAGGCCAATGATATAGGCGCGGTCGAACATACCGAGGGGGCGGACCTGATGGGGAACTTCGTTCGCTGTGTAATACATGAATAGACCCGCCCCTTCTCTCGTTCCGCATCTCGTCCGCTGAGCAGACCTGATGGGGAACTTTAGAAGGGGCGGGTCTATACATTTAAAACACAGCGGAGGAAGTTCCCCATCAGGTCCGCACAGGCACAACCAATGACGGACAGCGCTGGACATCAGGATGGCCGCGGGACACTGGATTTCATCGCTGGAATGTTTTTTTTTATTATAATTTTTTTATTTTTTAATAAAGGACTTTTCCAAGGTGTTTGTGTGTTTTTATTTACATTTTTTTACACTTTCTTCGTGAAATGGTAGGGGTACAATGTACCCCTTACCAATTCACATAGGGGGGGCGGGATCTGGGGGTCCCCTTTGTTAAAGGGGTCTTCCAGTTTCCGATAAGCCCCCCGCCCGCAGACCCCCACAACCACCGGGCAAGGGTTGTGGGGATGAGGCCCTTGTCCCCATCAACATGGGGACATCCTCCCCATGTTGAGGGCATGTGGCCTGGTACGGTTCAGGAGGGAGGGGGGGGCGCTCTCTCGTCCCCCCCCTCTTCCCCTGCGGCCGGCCAGGTTGCGTGCTCGGATAAGGGTCTGGTATGGATTTTTGGGGGGACTCCACGCCATTTTTTTTTACATTTGGGGTGGAGTTCCCCTTAAAATCCATGCCAGATCTCAAGGGCCTGGTATGGATATTTAGGGAGAACCCCACGCCATTTTTTTTTTAATTTGTGGCGGGGTTCCCCTTAATATCCATTCCAGACCTAAAGGGCCTGGTAATTGAATTTGGGGGAACCCCCACGCTTTTTTTTTTTTTTTTTTATCAATGACTTTTTTATGTATTGATGAAAGCCGACAATTCATTAATAGCCGCGAGTGAGTTTTAAATGACTTTTTTTCCTTCAAAAATGACACTTTGTGCAGGGACAGTTCTAAGCACGGGAAACATGCGCCACTTTACATGCATATCATACACACCCCCCAGGTACGAAATTTAAAGGAATATTTCACTTTTATTGTTTCACTTTAAGCATTATTAAAATCACTGCTCCTAAAAAAACTGCAGTTTTTAAAACTTTTTTTTGCATTGATACATGTCCCCTGGGGCAGGACCCAGGTCCCCAAACACTTTTTAGGACAATAACTTGCATATAAGCCTTTATAATTAGCACTTTAGATTTCTCCCATAGACTTTTCGAATTTGCCGCGAACACCCCAAATTGTTCGTTGTTCGGCGAACGGGCGAACAGGCAATGTTCGAGTCGAACATGAGTTTGACTCGAACTCGAAGCTCATCCCTACTCCTGATCTGCTATACCGATCTCTGTTAGAAGGTTTCCTTATTCTTACTCTCATGGCTGCTGCACTGTATCATGTAACTAAACTGATATTGTAACGTCAACTTTAAATTGTTTATTTCTACACTCTTTTCTGCATTTTGCCTATAAACTGTGCTTTTTTAAGGTATCCTGGAATTCAGCATTAAGATTTCCTGTGCATCCCAATTAGGGTTAACAAACACATAAAACCGTTTAAACACATTCAACAGCCAAAATGAAGCATGACAGTGTATTTGCAGAGCAAGAAAATGTCACGGATATCATGACTTTAGGACATGAGGAGTTTACTTGTGTCACCAAGATAAACAATGTAGATTTACAGAGGTCATAATAACATGCTATTAATCTAGAGTCTAAGCCTGCCACTGTTCTGGTCTTCTGTGTACTAAAACATCCCCACCGGCTTTATATCAACATCTGATAAAAAGAAAAACACATAACATGCAGAAAATATTTCATCGGTATAAACATTTCTGATGTGTCAACTGACAATAATAAGAAATATTTAAAGTGTATCTAAATCCAAAACCAGAACATGTAATAAATTGTAGATTACGAGTCCTTGGTATGGTGGCTGAATTTGTTTTCAAGCTTCTTTTGCTTTATTTTCACCTGATAATCCTGCAAATAACAGGGTGGCTATGTCACTCCTGCACTATATCTATGCAGGGAGCAATGGTTGTCCCCTGATATAGAGTACAGGCAATTGGAAATTTACAGAAGATAGTTAGGAAGGAAGATATTCTTCTGGGCAGCTCACAGGAAGTGACAAAGACACTGCATTTCTGGCAAGATCAACAGGTATTTTTTTTGTATTTGTTAAAAATGTTAATAGCCTAAAAAAAAAGAAAAGTAATGCAGCCACCACAACTAAAGACTGTAAGCCAGCGGTCTCAAACTGGCGGCCCTCCAGCTGTTGTAAAACTACAAGTCCCATGAGGCATTGCAAGGCTGACAGTTGCAAGCATGACTCCCATAGGCAAAGGCATGATGGGATTTGTAGTTTCACAACAGCTGGAGGGCCGCCAGTTTGAGACCCCTGCTGTAAGCTACAATCTGTTACTATTATTTTTTTTTAGTTTTTGTGTATAGTTATCATTTAATGCATAGGTTTATGTAATTTTCAGTGAATATTTGTGGACTATAGAGCCATGTTCTCATGTTTCGATTTCAGACCATTTTATCGACATTTCAAGTGGAATTTGCAAGTCAGATTGGTAAAAAAAGGTGACAGTGATTCAAATACAATTGTACCACACTGAGTTAGGCCTTAGAACTAGGTTCTCCAACTAGGTTGACTCACAAACTGTCACATGAAGCCTGACAACTACCAATGTTCATGTGTACTGGACCATTCAACATGGTACATTCAAATAGAACTGTAGGTAATTTTAATTTTGGATAGAGTAACTAAAGCCCTGTACACACGATCGGATTTCCTATGGATTTTAAACCGATGGATTTTTCCATCGGAAATCCGATGAAGCTGACTTCCATCAGTCTTGGCTACACACCATCAGTCAAAAAAACGATTGTCCCAAACGCTGTCACGTAAAACACTCAGACGAGCCAAGAAAAATTAAGTTCTATGCTTCTGAGCATGCGTCGACTTGATTCTGAGCATGCGTGGGTTTTTTATCGGATGGAGTTCCCCACAGATAATAGAATTTGCTATTGTTTTTTTTTCCATCGGATAAATTTAAAACATGTTCTATTTTTTAACACCGATGGAAAAAAGACAGATGGGGCCCATACACGATCGGTTTGTCCGATGAAAAAAGTCCATCGGACTGTTTTCATCTGTAAAACCGATCGTGTGTACAGGGCTTTAGTGTCATAATCCCTGTCAGTTTTTTTTTTTGCCATCTTTGTCCCATTCTGGAGTTTTCCCTTCACTTCCTGTCTCGTAGCCAAAAACAGGAAGTGAGAGGAAATCCCTGCAAATTAAGGGAATCCCTTGGGAACCCTCCAGGTCTCCAGAACTAGTGTCCCCATTGGGAGAATTCCCCTCTATTACTTTTCTGGGGACAATCCAAAATTTGGGATTTTCTTTTACTTTCACTTTCAATGATAACCTTAAACATGGCCAATAGATGGTGGATCTCCCTAATGGGGGCACAAACAGCAATACAAACTTACCGGTGATCTAATCCCTCTCCACGCGATTCAAAAATGTTTTAAGTACATTTTGCCTTCAGTTGCACATTAAATATTGCTGGGATTTAGGAGGTGCGTGAAGGGTGTCAGCCAGGGGCGTCGGAACAGGACAGGCAAACCAAACCAAGCAGCTGCTTGGGGCCAATGTCCCGTGGTAGTACCCCCCCCCCCCGCTTCTCAACTTCAAAATTTGTTGTCCATTGTGCTTGGGGGCCCCCAAATTCCTTCAAACGGCTCTGGTGTCAGCAATCCCCAACCTACCAATTAAACCTGTTTAACTGGAGATTAAAACTTACCCTAAGTTTTTAAATGGGCCATTAACTCTCATCCTTCCTCCTATTATTTAAAGTGGAATTTTACACCCCCTCCCCCCAAAATAAATCAATAAATAAATATTGCAAGCAGGCATGCTTTTTATTGCGTAATAAACCTACTGCTTGTTGATTTACTGTAGGAGCTGAGAATGTTCAAAAGACTATACAATTGTTCAATCATGTGAAAGACAATTCCTTATTGTGTCTGAAAATGACTGAATAATTTATACAATTTATTAAATGAACGTTCTCCAATCCTAAATCTGCCTCATTATTTCTCTTTTATAATGAAATCTTCTTACCTGCCTGCTTGCAAATTTCTTTAGAATCTACATGTGCAACTCAGTGTACATGCTCAGCATGCATCGTTCCCAGGATGTTACATCCAGCCCAGCCAGGATGAAGATGTCTGTGTTGTCAGAGACATTGCATTGCTGAAGTATTAGGCCTGTGACTTTGAAGCAGACACCCCAGCGCGACTTCGGCACGACTTGCATACGACTTATTTAACAGAAGTCAATGCAAGTCGTGCCGAAGTCGCACCAAAAGTAGTGCAGGAACCTTTTCCTAAAGCCTCGTACATACAATACGATTGTTGGCAGAGAATTGTCTTTTGACAGACTGTTGTCCTAAAATCTTATCGTTAGTATGCTCCTTTTGACAATTGTTGTCCAGTTTTCTGCCAACAAATGTTGGATGACAGGCTAGTAAATTTTTGCCGGACAACGGTTTGACGTCAGATTTTCGTATGGTCAGTACACAAATCCGTCACACAAAAGTAGAAAGTACAAACACGCATGCTCGGAATCAATGTTCACCAAATATGAAATTAGCAGAAGGGGCCCAAAGGGTGGTGCTCAAGAGCTGAAATTCCTTGTAGTATGTCACTACGTTTGTGTTTGTGGCACGACAATTGTGTACTGTTAGTATGCAAGACAAGATCAAGGCACACGCCCTTTTGACAAAAATGAGACATTCGGTTGGCCAACAATTGTACCGTGTGTACGAGGCTTAAGACTTGAGTTGCTCCTATAAGAATGGTTCCATTGCACTAAATGGGGAAAGACTTGTCATGCGACTTGTGCTCTCAAAGTCGGAGTGCATGACGCAGCAGTGTAAACCAGGCCTAGGCGGCTATAGCTTTGCTTTAACACTGAGCCCTCAACCTAACTAAAAACATAATCTTTCACATTCAATCTGACCCTAAAACCTAACTCAACCTTCTCCAATACTAATTTAATAACACACTAGCCCCTGCAAAAGTGCACTTATCTTATATGCAAAGTAGCATGTAAAAGACAGCAGTTCTGTCCTGACAACCAACAGCACCAATTCACTGGCATTAAAAAAAACAATGATCTGTGGTTTAGAGCACGTTTTAATTCTGAAGTTACCTGCAAAATCATTGCCTCTGGATAAATTTAACCTTAGTGAAAATATGCAAAAATGTGTGCAACAAGCAAAACTTTCATACAGGTTTGTGTACTCTCATATATATAATATTAAATGTCTCTTACCTGCCACTTCAAATATTCTCTTTTTATATGAACTGGTAACACTGCCATCTTTTCTTCTTAGTAAAGGGCTACTTCTCCTCTCTGCTACCTTCTGTTTTAATCGAGAGCGAACTTTCAAATTGGGCTCTGAAGCTGAAATGAGAATTATGCAGAGAATGACACATATGAAGTAATAGGCAGATTATTATTTATGTTGGTTTATTCCAGTATATTGGAAAGAGGGTGTGTTCAAAACGGCCTAATGTGACACACACTTAGCGCCAGTTCAATCCCACAATATCAGCAGTAGCAAACATATATAAAATAAAATAAAATAAAATGATTTTCTCAAAGTATTTTAAATACTAAGCAGCTGTTTAAAACAGAATAAACACATGAAAAAAAGGGTAAAATAATAAAACAGACCAAATTACTGCGACATTAATTTACACCAAACAGCGCTAAAATTAAACCTAAAAATAGTAAAAGGACTTGTGGACATGCCACTAATAAAGTCCAAAACGTAGTGATGTAACTGAGCCAGTCCAGAGAACAAATAGGTGTATATCAGCAATTGTCCATATATGTGTGCACCTTCCACCACCAAAGAAATCAATTGCAATCCACAGAGATCCATCTATGCTCATTATATGCTTTATTATTGTACGTAGTTAGTTAAAGGGGTCTTCTGATGTATGGGAAGCAGTTTTTTCAATAAATGGGATTACGCTATGTTTGCTGTCATTCTCTGTTATTTTATGACCTGCTGTGGAGCCCAGTGCATTGGTGGATCTCTGTAAGAAGCGACGAGCCACAACAGAGTAGCGGATGTACTCTTATTACTCAAGGCACAATTTTATTGTTGTTCTGGTGAGTTTGAACCCCTAAGGGGATTGCTTCATCATGCGGTGGATTGCAATTGATTTCTTTGGTGGTGGAAGGTGCACACATATATGGACAATTGCTGATATACACCTATTTGTTCTCTGGACTGGCTCAGTTACATCACTACATTTTGGACTTTATTAGTGGCTTGTCCACAAGTCCTTTTACTATTTTTAGGTTTAATTTTAGCGCTGTTTGGTGTGAATTAATGTCGCAGTAATTTGCTCTGTTTTATTATTTTATTCCAATATATGCCAATAAATTATGGTCACTGTGGCCCCTGAGAATTACAAAAACAACAGTTAATATAAAATACAATAAAGAAAACTGGTTAAGCATAGAAAACTTTTCGATAGGAAGAATAGGTCCATCACCGAAGGAAAAGAAGCAAAAAATTGAGGACTCATGGAGTGGGAGAGGGTTAAAAGAGTACATCTTGGGACATGCCAAGAAAACTGCCTATAACTTAGGATCTATGAATATCCAGCCTATGTCCTGTACTATTTGATTAAGATAAAGCATTTTAGTATCAGTTAAAACAATAGCCCATCCATTTAATAAATGACAGATCGTCACATGAACTCTCAAGAACAGGTCTGAGAAAGAATTACAAGTCAGAACATAATAGCTCACCCTTAGGCCCCTTTCACACGGACGGTCCGTTCAGGTCCACCTGTCAGTTTTTTAGGCGGACCTGAACGGATGCTCCATGTAGCCCTAGGGAGCCACGGATGTCAGCGGTGACATGTCCGCTGACATCTGACCCGCTCCGCTCCGCCAAAGTGTGACGGAGTAAAACCCTATTTATCCATCCTTCGGCGGAGCGGAGCGGATGAACACGGACAGACGGTCCGTCTGCATCCGATCCCCCCATAGGGGAGAGCGGCGCTCTTACAGGGCGGTCCCTGCACAGTGTGTGGGGACCGCCCGGTCATCCACCATCTCAGCGGGGATCAACGGAGCGATCTCCGCTGAGCAAGCAGAGCTTCACAGGGCGGATCTTCGCGGATCCGTCCCGTGTGAAAGAGCCCCTATGGGACCAACAACTGCATGCTGAGCACAACCACCAGACCACGGGATTCTCCTAAAACCTACCAAAAGCGATCAGAACAATTTCCACCATGCGGTTCTGAACAAAGCTGCAACTACACTATATTGTTAAAAGTATTCTGCCTTTACACGCACATGAACTTTGATGACATCCCAGTCTTAGTCCGTAGGGTTCAATATTGATTTGGCCCACCCTTTGCAGCTAAAAAACAGCTTCAACTTTACTTGGAGGACTGTCCACAAGGTTTAGGAGTGTGTCTAAGGGAATGTTTGACCATTCTTCCAAAAGTGCATTTGTGAGGTCAGGACTGATGTGGATTGGAAGGCCTGGCTCGCAGTCTCCGCTCAAATTCATCCCAAAGGTGTTCTATCAGGTTGAGGTCGGGCTCTTGCAGGCTAATCAAGTTCCTCCACCCCAAACTCTTTCATCCATGTCTTTATGGACCTTGCTTTGTGCCACTGGTGAGCAGTCATGTTGGAACAGGTAGGGGCCATCCACAAACTGTTACCATAAAGTTGGGAGCATGAAACTGTCCAAAATGTCTTGGTATGCTCTTTAAGGGTCCCCTTTACTGGAACTAAGGGGCCAAGCCCAACCCCTGAAAAACAACCCCACACCATAATCACCCCTCCACCAAATGATTTGGAGGGGTGACCCATCTCTTTTGGCAATATAGTGTGGATGAGCGAGTTTGAGGTGGAGGAACTTAACTGACCTGCACAGAGTCCTTACCTCAACTCGATAGAACACCTTTGGGTTGAATTAGAGCGGAGATTGCGAGCCAGGCCTTCCCGTCCAACATCAGTATCTGACCTCACAAATGCGCTTCTGGAAGAATGGTCAAACATTCCCATAGACACACTCCTAAACCTTGTGGACAGCCTTCCAAGAAGAGTTGAAGCTGTTAAAGCTGCAAAGAGCGGGCCAACTCAATATTGAACCTTACGGACTAAGACTGGGATGCCATTAAAGTGCATGTAAGGGCAGGTGTCCCAATACTTTTAACAATATAGTGTAGGTCTGTCCACAAGTTAAGGTACTATTATTTGGGCAATACCCAGGCATGAATAGGCTCCTAAATAATGCATCACATTCCCAAACTACATATGACAATATATCATTTTGAGTTGATTATTTTGTCAATCTCACAATGTAGTTAGGTTAGTGTGGAAAAGAAATCTAGATATATAGTTTCTCCTCAGTGTGCCTTCATTGGAGATTTCCCTGCCAGTCACTGACTAATATGAGGTATGTTCCCTCTACTTAGAGAAAGCTGTTCAGTATTCACCAGAGAGTCGCTTAACTTCTATGTCAATGTGTTTCATGCCCGGTGGCACTGATTGCCTTCCTATTTTTACCATGCACTCTTCACTCTTTGCATTTCAATCACATCAGCAGTAGAAATTTTTCTTTATATATTCACGTCTCTAAATTTATCGGCCTGCTGAGAAGGTAACCTTGCATAACATAAATTATTGAAATGTAAACATGCAATCTGGAACTGAAAGAAATACATGAATATTCTGTGATTTAAATCTATAAGTAACACAAGAGAAACCTGAATAATTAGTTCTAAAATAAAAAGGCATAAAAATGAAAATATATATAAAGAACCATTTAATATTACTTCCTAGAACTTCAATGTTTATAAACTTCAGCAGCAAAATAGGTGATTATTTCCCAATTATATACAATAAACATCACCCTGCCAATCACTTTTAGAGGCAGTAGGGTAAGGAGTGAGCGTTTTGACTGATGTGCCAGGCTCCTGTTCCAGTTAAAAATAATTCCACTAAGAACCGTGTGAATCTAAAATTGCTGTATATCACTCCAGTGCAATTTCAGAAAAACAACATTCTTTTCTGTAAAATGAAATAAAAAAATAAAAAATAAAAAAAAATAAAAGACATTGACCTCATGGTAGTCATGGGGAAGAACTTTAGAACTGTGAAAATAATTGTTCATTGATTAGAATTACCAATGATCATTCACTAAGTTTAGCTGAAAAGGGCCTAACATAGGGGTGCAAACTCTGCAGTCTTCCTATACCTTAAAGAGGCCTCATTGGCTTGCCCATCTAGCCCACCCTTTCAAACATCATATACTTACCTTCACGGCACTTACCTGCCGATCTTTCTTTCATGGCTGTCACTTTACAATACTGGGAGTTCCTTGGTATTGGGGAGCATGTGACCTTTTCTCATAATGCTGTGCTCGTTCCTAGCATCTAATGGCTAGGCCCAAGCAACGACTTCACTGCGCTCTCAAAGCTCTGACATCAACCATCATAGGGTATTTTGCAGTGACTGCAACAGAATAAGCAGGAGCACGGGAATACTGTGAATGTGTGTATAGGAAGCCTGGGTGATAGACTCTTAAAGGGAGAAAGGATATTGTTTTTAGAATAGTGAGGTGCACATTTTGCACAGAGATGACAACTGTTTTGTATGCCATGAAAGAGGCCATCATCAAACTGGAACAACTATCCTTAAACAGGCGTGTAGACATTTGACAAGGGCTATCACCCACATAATGTCAATTAAAAATCTTTATCCAGGTTAATAAAAAAACAATTCACACCTTCCATCATGCAACTCAAACCGTTTACAAACGTATCAGGCTTCTTGACACTATGGAAGCAGAACAGGGTGCTTTTACAAACTTTCCCATCCCCGTCATGTTCTTGAATCAACATCTGCCTTGCCGCATTTAATAGGACCATGGTGATTGGATGAAAGTGGCTGGGTAAACCATGTTGAGGTATGTTCCTGGCACTCAGAACTAAAGAAGCTACTTGAAGAAGTGGTAAAAATGTCTTCAAAACTGCAGAACAAGTCCAGTTGCAAATAACTAACTAATACTATCTTCAGCTATTAGGCCCAGTTTAACAGTGGCGCGACATGGGATCCCACTTGCGAGAGCACAAGTCACATGACATGTCAAATGTAAAGGTTTCCCTATGAGAGTCGTCTTAACTGATCCGACAAAAGTCGCTCCAACTTTAGAAAGGGTTCCTGCACTACTTTGGTCCGACTTTGATACAACTTTAATCCCATAGAGTGTAAAAAGTCACTACGGAGTTCCATCCAAAAGTGGAACTTCCGCTAATCTGATCCACCCCCCCACCTCCAGTGCCACATTTGGCACTTTTTGGGGGGAGGGGGGAGCGGGTACTTGTTTTTTACAGGTACCCTGTCCCTACTTCCTGGAAATGATCCACAGCGAAGTCCGTCAGCAGTTCGGCCCCCCCCCCCCCCCACTGCATGTGCACATTTTTAACGGCCTATTTCCGCTGTTCTGCTTTATATCTTGCAAATCAGATGTTCTCTTTAATATTATTTGATCCTACTATCCTATGTGACTCATAAGTAATATGTGTTTGTTCACTGTCTATTCTTACAATTCCTTAATAAAAAACGATTGAATTAAAAAACACATGAGTTTTAGGGTACGTTAAATGCTATTACAGTTTGATGAATCAGAAATGGGTCCTTAACCACTTCCTTACTGGGCACTTAAACCCCCTTCGTACCCAGACCAATTTTCAGCTTTCAGCGCTGAGGCAATTTGAATGACAATTGCGCGGTCATACAGCACTGTACCCAAATGATATTTTTATAATTTTTTTCCCACAAATAGAGCTTTCTTTTGGTGGTATTTGATCACCTCTGCGGTTTTTATTTTTTGCGCTATAAACAAAAAAAGACAGAAAATTTTGAAAAAAAACTCAATATTTTTTTACTTTTTGTAGAGATCTATGCGAAAATAAAAAAATTCTATGAGAAATATTACTCACTTACACTCCACCCCCCTTATACACAATTTGAGCAAATTTGTATCTCCTCCCCTCGTGACCGGGGTTTAATCTCCAGAATATATAAAAATTTAAATGAGACAAACATGCCTGATAAATCACATCCCATGCTACAATGGGAATCAGATTTAAATACCTCATTTACTCTTGATCAATGGGATACGATTTTTACAAATCTCCACAAATGTACCAGAACAACCTCGATTAGAGAATCGGCCATCAAACTACTTTATAGATGGTATCTTACTCCCGCTAAACTCAATTCATTTTATCCCTCAGTGTCCCCACTCTGCTTTAGGGGTTGCCCCACCCAGGGAACACTTTTACATATATTTTGGGATTGCCCCCACATTAAAGACACTTGGCATAAGGCAAATATTATAATAGATAAAATATCCTGTAGAAAGATCTCTCTTACACCCCAAATAGGCCTTTTATTCACCCCTATACAGGACATCCCAATGACTAGTACAAGGTTGATACATACACTCCTTAGTTCCATCCACTGGGCCATAGCATTTAATTGGCGCTCCACTACGGTACCTTGGCCACAAATTCTTAACCGCATGTCAAACATTAAGCTTTCAGAAAGAATTCATCACACATTATATGATTCTATGCCCCTTTACCAAAAAAAATGGACTCTCTGGGATACCACCTCTCTGGTCTAGTACCTTCCCGTTTTTTTTTTTTTCCTCCCACTCTTAAAATATATACAATCGTCATTTAGCCCTCTCTCCAATACAATGCTCTTGATTGACTTTATTTGAACAATATACATTCCTATACCAGTCTTAAGAAATAAAAAATAAATAAATTAAGAAAGAAAAAAAAAAAGAAAAAAAAAAAAAAAAAAAGAACCTTTTCTCCTTCCTCTGTACAATGCTCAATATGTACAATGTTTATATACATACCTGTACCATCATTGTGATTTGTGTTTATACCTTGACCTTTTCTATAATAAAAATCGTTTGTAAACAAAAAATAATAATATCCCAATTTTTTTTTTGAAAAAATATTTTTTTTCTCAGTTTAGGCCAATACGTATTCTTCTGTTTATTTTTGATAAAAAAAAAAATTGCAATAAGCGTATAGTGATTGGTTTGCGCAAAAGTTATAGAACCTACAAAATAGGGGATAGAATTATGACATTTTTATTATATTTTGTTTTTTTACTAGTAATGGCGGCGATCTGCGATTTTTGTCAGGCCTGCAATATTGCAGCGGACACATCGGACACTTTTGACACTATTTTGGGACCATTCACATTTATACAGCGAACAGTGCTATAAAAATGCACTGATTACTGTATAAATGTGACTGGCGGGGAAGGGGTTAACACTAGGGGGCGATCAAGGGGTTAAATATGTTCCCTATTAGTGTTTCTTACTGTGTGGGGAAGGGGACTGACTGGGGGAGGTGACCGATCTGTGTCCCTATGTACAAGGGACACAGCATCGGTCTCCTCTCTCCCTGACAGGACGTGGATCTCTGTGTTTACACACAGAGATCCACGTCCTGCCTCTGTAAAAGCCGATCGCATGTACCTGGCGGACATCGTGGCCACCAGGCATGCGCACCGGCATCACGTGATGCGGCGCGCACAGCTGTTCCCCGCCTGCCCTCGGAGGTGCGTGATGGGATGTAAACAAACCAGGACATCCTGGGGACGTCCACCTGGCACTTGAGAGCCGCGCTGCAGCCGTCTTTCGGCTATAGCGCGGGTCTCAAGTGGCTAAGGTAAATAAAGATGATTCATTTGGGAAGTATGGCGCTATATTCTCATGAATTTCTATTATTTATCATGGGCAGGTGTGAGTTATTCTCACAGCTGCCTGGAAAGTTTGCCAACTTGTCCACAGGCTTGATCACCAAAAAGAACGATCATTCTGCCAGATACACGTGAACATATGTCACAGATATGGATATTTTGCTACTATTTAGCAAGCTTTAAAGTGCTATTAAACCCCCAGTTTTTAAGCATTTTCAGCAGATGAGTTAATCAGTTACTGAATATGCAGTGTCTTCATGTTTTAATCCTTGCCTATGTGCCAGTTTAAGCTGGTGTCGCAGGTTTCCTGTTTGTCATTTCGCCAATTCTCATCATCTTTCACCATTTTAGCTATAGGCTCCATTCACATTAGCGCGTCTCCAAAGTCGCACAATTTCTAATGCAACTTGATGCAACTTTTGTTGCAATTTTGATCCGACTTTACACTCTCTGGACCAAAGTCGCATCAAAAGTCACACCAAAGTAGTGCAGGCAACTTTTCAAAATTTCTGCAACTTTAAGTCTCACCGGCTTGCTACTTGTCATGCAACTTGTCATATCCAAAGTCACATACATGTGAAAGGGCCCTTACAGTCTGCTGATCCTGTGTGCAGCAAGGCACCATTTTCTTGTTTGTACTGTTGGAATACTGGTGATGGGACAAACTGGACACCTTTTCTGCCATTGTGCTCTGTGCTGGGTGTCCAGTGCACCCCTGTACCTTTAAGGAGGGGTGGGCTCTCTCTAGGCTTACCTGCCCTCTATCTATTATTATGCATGTTCTTCCACTGTGGAGGCTCCCAAAAATATATAGAGTTAGGACTGCAGATAATACTGGGGTGCCCTAAAGTGTCCTCTGCAGCTTACGCATGTATTTGCAAATGTGTGCAAACTAAACCCCTGTTTTTAAGGCAGACTGTTAGATAGGATAATTTGTTTGTTTTTTGCAGGATGGTTAGTGAGTTGAGCTGGGATTTTTCTTTTGTTTAGTTTGACATGCGTTGCCCTTCCATGTGCTCTTTGCTGCAAAGGCCAGTTATAGGTGGGGGCAGTAGCCATTTGTGCCATTTTCTTGTAGTTCTAGCTCAGCCTGACAAGCCTTATATCCCGGCCAGCATATAGTGTCACCAGTCACGGGATTTACCTTCTGGAGCATTAGAGTGGTGCTGTTTTTTAGTTTAGCCTACATTGACATGCATCTGTTATAAGAATGAAGTCATCAACAAATAAAATGAAGAACATCACAGTAGCACTATGAAGACATATTCATCTATAAGCAGCGTGCCATACAAAAAAAACAAGAGCAGCACGTTCTCAATGCCGCGTACTAGAGACCTAACAAATGTGTTTATTTAAATTCATCAAGGGGAAAATATCTCTGGAAACAGCAGGTTTTCATTGTAGCTAATTGAGCATGGGCTGCTGTGGGGGGCACTAATTTCAGCAGATATGTATACAGTGAATAGGGACGAAAGACTAAGATAGAGGTTTTCATTGGAAAAACATGTGAACGCTTGAACATAAAGAATACCACATGTCAGGATGTGGGCCGGTCAGGTGCAACAATCCAGACACCGTCTACAAGATGCTGCACCTGCGCTGGGCTCCCTGCTCCGACATTCCTACTATGATCTCTGCAATGTCCAATGGTCAGCATCTGCTTATCTCATCACTGAATTCTACTACTGATGCAGCTATTCCCATCTGAAGGAATTAACAAATAAATTATTTTTGCAATATAGATGACAATCTCCGTTCCACCATATTTGCAGTTCAAAGGAAATTCAATAAAACTGGAGTTTGAACTTGCACCCTCTTTAGTAATGGACAAATACAATTTTGGGCTGTCATTAAAGTGTATTCGCCACCAAGAATAATGATGTTATGTGTTCACTCAACTAGACTACCAGTATCTGGATCAATGCTACTATATGTGAATAAGAATTTGTTCACCCCTGCCTGTTGCCTACTTCACATCCCAAACTGCTCCTCGGTGAAACGATACAAGCGGTCCTTCACAAGACATCTTTTAAATGCCACAAAGATTCTAATCCCCAGTCACTGGAAATCAAAACAAACACCCACAGTTTCCAAATGGTTCAGTATGATAGAAGAAATTTACAACATGGATGAAACGGTAGCCATAGCAAAGGAGTCCACTGAAAAGTTTCATTAAATGTGGACACCTTGGCTGGTGTTTCCGTTATTCTGACAACTATATACAATTGGACACGGTTAAAATCCAAGCATCACTCTGGTCACCTCTTTTACATTCCTTTCATTCTGGGGGACAGAGATTTACTGGGGTCGTTGTGATGTTAGACAGGAAAGGGGGGGGTCCATGACTGCAAGGGGCACTGTGATGGGGGGCTGCAATTCTTAGGGGCGCTGTAATGTAAAGGGGCACTGTGATATAAAGGGGACTGTGATGTGAGGGGAAACTAAGGACACTGTGGCACAGCTGTGGACCTACTCCATGAACCCCCTCCAGTGCCTGGATAAATTGCCTACAACTAAACCGGTCCCTGGTGTCGAAAAGGTTGGGAACCGCTGCCCTAGGCAGCAGCACTCAGAATGGAAAAGGAAGAGGCAGGACTGAGAGCCAATCAAGTATACTGCTTGCAAACATGCTGACAAGGAATATGATGATAGGAAGCAAAAGCAGAGTTAACAGAGAGATGACCTCACCAGTCTGCTGCTGGTCCTGGCCTCTCCTAGTAGGCTGGGATGAAAAAGGGACACCATGGTATTCCTTCTACAGTATAAAACTGTAGGCGAGAACCTGGTGCTGTGTGGTTGGGCTAAATCTCAGGAACTTGGTGGAAAGGAATGCAAACCTTCCGGCCGATAAAACTGCTCCCATATATGTACCTATCTGCATATTTAGCTTTTTTCCTAGTGATCGATCTTAAAAAAGGTTTTGACATTACAATTCTGCCCCTGTAATATGGTGAAAATACTGGAAGGGAACTGGGATATCCATGACCGGGACCTTTAACAAAAAATGCAGAAAGAAAAATAAGAAACAAGTAACTTTGTAAAGCTGAGCCTCATTATTACCATTATTGATATCTACTGGAATGTTTAAAAATATTTTCATTTTGCAATTATATCATCAAACCCTTGTTTTTTTTTCCATGCCAGCCTTGTACTCTCCTACCTACAATACAGTACAGCTGACACTTGACAAATATCTACCATTAGATGAAACCAAGTGAAAATATTTGCAATACAATCAATTGCAATGCATACAGTATAATAGAAAATTATTTAAACAAGGGTCAACTAAATTATTTAACGCCAAAGACGTATGCCCTTCTTTTAGCTTGATGGATCATTACTCTCCATTATTTGTAATCATTCCACAATAATATTTACAGATCTTGTCATAATTATCTCATTCCTGTTTTTAGAGCCCCTACACATTCTTCAATCTGTTTGTCCAGTCCAATACATTCTTGCTAAAATGTACAGAAATCTCAACAATTTACTAGAAGAAAAAAAACATTTTGGGTGCACCGGAGAAAAAAACTATTTTAGCAAAATAGAACAAAAAGTGGAAAATGTATAGCTCATTCCAACCAATCAGAAATCATTTACAATAATTAACTTTATGACCACTGACAGGTTAAGTAAATAACGTTGATTATATCACTACAATGGCATCTAAAAGTCGGGGGATATATTAGGCAGTAAGTAAACATATTGTCCATGAAGATGTGTGGAAAGCAGAAACAAATGGGCATCACAGTTTTTCATGTATGGGATAGCCGCATACCGGTCAGGGTGCCCATGCTGATCCGTGTCCACAGCCAAAAGTGCCTACAATGAGCATGTGAGCATAATACCATGGGGCAATGGAAAAAGGTGGCTTTGTCTGATAAATGTTGTTTTATTTTACATAATGTGGATGGCCGGGTGTGTGTGTGTTGCTTACCTGGGGAAGAGATGGCACCGAGATGCACTATGGGAAGAAGGCAAGCCGGTGGAGGCAGTGTGATGCTTTGGGCAATGTTCTATTGGGAAACCAAGGGGTCCTGTCATTCATGTTGATGTTACTTAACACGTACTACCTACCTAAACATTGTTGCTGACCAAGTACAGTCAACAGAAAAAATGGTTTAAGAATGGTTTGAGGAACACACCAACTAGTTTGAGGTGTTGACCTGGCCTCTGAATTCTCGAGATCTCAATCCAATCGAGCATCTGTGGAATGTACTGGAAAAAAAAGTCAGATCCATGGAGACTCCACCTCACAACGTAAAGAAGTTCAAGGATCTGCTACTGACAGCTTGGTGCCAGATAACACAACACACCTTCAGAGGTCTAGTGCCGCCTAACTAGTTCTCCTTCCACAGACCATCAGAAACTTCATGTCATCTTCACACAACACAACAATCTGCTCTGAACGTTTTATTTTAATGACGTTCTTCCTAGTGCATACTTTTTCCTATGAACAGATGTTTGTAAGAAACTATCTATATAATTATTCTTAATAATAACAATCTGAAATATTGCCTATTTATGAACCAATACCCATCTGGTCAAAAGTGCATCCTTATGCTGTGATAAACCATAGATATTATTGTTATCTTGCACTTTATGTTGTATCAAAATGTAAAAAAAACTTAGTAATAATGTTTTTAACCAAAAAAGAACATTCTTACACCATTTTTTTAATCAATTTTTTTACAAACATCTGTTCATAGGAAAAATATGCACTAGGAAGAACGTCATTAAAACAAAACATTCGGAGCTGATTGTTGTGTTGTGTGGAAGATGACATAGAGTTTCTGATGGTCTGTGGAAGGAGAACAACTCCTACCTTTGTATCCGAGAGATGTGTGCTAACTACAAATCATGGCCTAAGGAAAATGGACAGGAAACGGGGAAGAAAATAGAACTTTGAGTAGAGCTGGAACTTTACATAGGTAATATGAGAGTCTAGAGGCCAGCTCATGTTTAAAGATAGAACACAGAGTTCTTAAAAATAATGTAATTTATGACTATCATAGACAAGGCTCTGATATTTATTTCTCATATAAATATTTGAATTGGATGGGGTCAGAGAGAACTTTGAAGATTCATATTCATTAATTACCAGAGCATTACTTGTGGGTGTATTTAAAAAAAGAAATAAAGTTTGCATGCCTGTTTTTCCATGTAAATTTGCTCTGTGCGAATGGGGCAAAAAAATATGTTCTCAGGCTATATTCTCTTCTAAATAAGAAATTGTAAATGGGAAAATTACTCATAATGACCACTAGGTGGAGCTGACTATCATAGAAAATACGTATGCTAATCAACTACATCTAGTGGACATAATGCATTTACACATTCGATGTGCAGAGACTATAGCCTGAGAATGTTTAATTTTGTCCCATTTACACTGAACACATTTACATTCTGTTTTAATTAAATACAAACCTAGGTGTTTCCTATCTAATCCGTCAAGTTCCCAGAAGTCTTTTGACAAGATCTAGTTAGCTGTTTTCCAGTCATTGCTACACAATTCTGACATCATACAAACATAACAATGTAAAATTATGAGCATTGACCTCCACTCTTGCATGCACAACAACTGGAGACACAATATCATATTAAGTCCCCATGCACACAGGGCATTTTTACAGCTGCTTTTAGGAGCGTCAGGCATTTTTTTTTGTTGCAGCTTAAACAAGCCTCTTCATGTTATTCTATGACCTCATGCACACACAGGCTTTTAGGAGCTGTAAGTGGCATAGGCGTTTTCAAGCTGCAAAAAAAAAACCCCAGGGCCAGCACGTTCTGAAGACCAGCGTTACAGCTGTAAAAATGTCTGACGCTGCTAAACACGACTAAATGCTGGATACAGTCACCGAATGGCCATGCCCCATGGCTATAGAAGAACCGGCAGAGAACAGAGCTGGCACAATGACAGGAGGCAATGTCGAAGGAGGACTGGGTCAGCAGCAGCAGAGAAGAAAGCAGTGGAGGGAGAAGACCGGAGGAAGAACACATTACTGGAGGGAGAAGACCGGAGGAAGGACACACCACCAGAGAGAGAAGACCAAAGAAAGACCACACCACTGGAGGGAGAAGAATGGAGGAAGAACACACCACCGGAGGGAAAAGACCGGAGGAGGAAGACACATTGAAGATTTTTAATAAAGTACTTGTGAAAACCGTCTTATTTTTATTTAAACTTCACTGACTTTACTAGCACTGGGTCTAATTATGAATTTTAAAGACCATTCCTATTAGTTATGCCATAGCACTCACCCTCTGTACTACTCTCTACACCAGTGGTTCCCACCTTGTGGTATGTGTACCCTACAGAGAGATGTCTGACAAGTTACAGGAGTACTGCTTGTTGAATGAACCTCAGTATATTAGTGCGAGAGTAATAAAGATTGCACCATTTTATAAAACTGTTGAAAATCACTGCTTTACACTATGTAGCACACAGATCCCTTTCCTGCTTACCTCTGCTAGCAGGTGGGACACACCATGCCAAATGCCCAGTGTCCTCCTTGTTGAAGAGGGTGAGCAGTGTTATCTATTTTTAGGCCTTGCAGCGAGTTACCTCCTTCCGTTGGTCCTCTTCCCTAGAGTGTATGGAAGAGTCTATTCTCTCTCTTTATTTCAAGAAGGCCATTGTCCAGACAGTATTAAACCCAATAAAGAAAGGTTTATTTTGCTTTCTCGATAAATCGACAGGAAAGTTGGAGATAGAGAAAATTGAACTGGGAGGTAGGTTCAGGCACGCGGCACTTAACTATCACTCGTCGCCACTCAGGCCTGAGTGGGGTTTGCTCCCCTCTCACGGTTCCAGCAGCCGGTGTGGAGCACGGAACATTTACCTGTAATTTCCTAGGGATATGATCAAGAGACAGCTTCCAAATCTTGAACTTCCCAGTCTAGTAACACTTGAGTCCTTAGGTGCCAATAGGGCACGTTACTAGGCTTGTGGCGGACTACGGAATCCCTCCCTCCGATAGGTAACCAGGCCTCTGCCAAGACAGTGACTTCTCTCACCGATCCCCTTGGGTAGATCCTCCCCTGGTTACCTCTCCTTCAGTGCAGCTTCAGGCTAAAGGTGCCTGGGGCTGGCTGGGAGGCGCAAACTGCTCTCCGAATAATGGTGTCTGCCCCTTATGTATCCTCTCCCAGCATGCACAGCGGGTAGACCACGCCCACTGCACAGCCGCCGAGAGATGACACCCAATAACGCTGCAACGCTACCTGTGGTTCGACCTGAGCCTGGGGCTGCAGTGCCACCCACAGGCCACAGGGAACTGTACTGCCAGGTAACATTACCTCAAAGCAGAAGCCAGTTTTTTGAAGAATTCAACAGCCTGAGTCCAACTTTGGGCTCAGGCTACCCCCTAAATTTAAGCATAGTGACACCCAATTATTGGGGGGTCCGCTACAACTATCTTACAAACATGGCAGAAATGGCACTAGATTTTTTCTTTTCATTTCCTCTTTTATTACAAAGTACATATGCTGATTTATTTTTACTGATGTTTAAATTATTACATTAGTGTTGAAGCTCAACTACAGACAAACAATATAATGCACTCCCGAAATACATACGTAGAGCGCTCTACTTCCCAAAAGATTTGTAATTCTGTCCAGCCACTCGTGATTCACCTCTGGCAGACAGCATAGTCAGGGCAGTGACATCACTTTTTCTGCAAGTTAAAGCTGAGCGTTATACATTTTCTGTTTGGACAAGGTGGAAATTGTGACATCACCACCCCGCCTCTCCACCTTGTCCAATCAGACAATGCCTTGTTTTCGTTTGAAAAAATACAAGGCATTCCGTAAATGGCGCAATGACGAGGAAGTGCCTCCATCAGTCCCCCTTCCCCCATGGTTACTATAAAAAAGGGAAGGCGCTCTGTACAAGACTCAGAAGGTTGCTGCTATCATGCTAGTAGTGGTAACTACTACATTGACTTGCAGCTTTCACACCAATCATTCAGGTTCAGATATGCATACTAACAACGGTCCAAGCTGGACCAACATAACCATGCAATAAAAATCATACCTAACATTCAGCTTCAAGGAATAGGGTAGTGTCACCTCCCTGTCCTCTGCCTGCTGATTGGACAATGAAAGTGTATAAGTCATCAACTGCTCAGTTTATTCTCTCCCCCTGTTGGCATGTGTTTGCAACAGAGCTTGAAATATTTCCTAGTGCTGTCCCCACTTCTGCCAGTCTGAGTGTTGCTGTGCCAGGGAGAACAGGAATTTATTCTACTTGTATCTAAAAATACTAGACATTTAAATACTTGGCTAAGTGGTTAGCACTTCCACCTAGTAGCATTAGGGTCGCTGGTTCAAATCCCAACCGTGGCACTAACTGCATGGAGTTTGCATGTTCTCCCTGTGCATGCGTGGGTTTCCTTCCACACTCTAAAGGCATGCTGGTAGGTAACTTGGCCTTAGTATGTGTATGTCTGAATGTGAGTTAGGGACCTTAGATTGTAAGTTCCTTAAGGGCAAGGACTGATGTCAATGTACAATATATACTGTATTTTTCGGACTATAAGACGCACTTTTTTCCCCCAGAAATATGGGGGAAAATGTCCCTGCGTCTTATAGTCCGAATACATGACAGGCCCCGCCCCCCGCCGTCGCTGGCACCGCCCCTGCCATCTGCTCTCATTGCTCCTGTAGCCGCTGGAATCCCCTGACCACCGCCACTGGCTCCGCCCCCCCGCCGCCGCTGGCACCGCCCGTCATCCGCTCTCATTGCTCCCGTAGCCACTGGAATCCCCTGACCACCGTCACTGGCTCCGCCCCCCCGCCGCCGGTGGCACCGCCCCTTACACATTGCTTGCATTGCGGCGAATCCAATTAGAGCCGCTCTCTCTTTCTTTTCTCCCTTCGGGTTACAGAAAGGGAAGGGGGCGGCGGGGGATGTACAGACAGCCTGCAGCTCTCCTCTCCCTGTCACAGCGCCGCTGCCAAGTTCTCTGGCAAATAGAGCAGCGGCGCTGTGACAGGGAGAGGAGAGCTGCGGGCTGTCTGTATATCTCCCCCGCGGCCCCCCTTCCCTTTCTGTAACCCGAAGAGAAAGAGAGAGCCGCTCTAATTGGATTTGCTGGCCGCCACCCAGCTTACTGCCCACTGTTTCCCTTCCCATGATTGGCCACAGCAGAGGGCCAATCAGAAGACACTGGGGGCATCATGGGAAATAAAGTCCCTGCAGAGTTCTGGCACCAGTTCCTCCAGCATGCAAACACTCTGCTGGAGGGGGGGGGAGGTGGTGTTAGAAGAGGAGCAAAAGAGTATACTCTGCTGGGGGACACGCTGTACCCCACACCACCAGAGAGCCACGCTGTACCCCGCACCACCAGAGAGCCACGCTGTACCCCGCACCACCAGAGAGCCACACTGTACCCCGCACCACCAGAGAGCCACGCTGTACCCTGCACCACCAGAGAGCCACGCTGTACCCCGCACCACCAGAGAGCCACGCTGTACCCCGCACCACCAGAGAGCCACGCTGTACCCTGCACCACCAGAGAGCCACGCTGTACCCCGCACCACCAGAGAGCCACGCTGTACCCCGCACCACCAGAGAGCCACGCTGTACCCTGCACCACCAGAGAGCCACGCTGTACCCCGCACCGCCAGAGAGCCACGCTGTACCCCGCACCACCAGAGAGCCACGCTGTACCCCGCACCACCAGAGAGCCACGCTGTACCCTGCACCACCAGAGAGCCACGCTGTACCCCGCACCGCCAGAGAGCCACGCTGTTCCCCGCACCGCCAGAGAGCCACGCTGTACCCCGCACCACCAGAGAGCCACGCTGTACCCTGCACCACCAGAGAGCCACGCTGTACCCCGCACCACCAGAGAGCCACGCTGTACCCCGCACCGCCAGAGAGCCACGCTGTACCCCGCACCGCCAGAGAGCCATGCTGTACCCCGCACCGCCAGAGAGCCATGCTGTACCCGCACCACCAGAGAGGGAGCCACACTGTTTCCGCACCACCAGAGAGGGAGCCACACTGTTCCCGCACCACCAGAGAGGGAGCCACATTGTACCCGCATCACCAGAGAGGGAGAAATACCGAGCCGCTTCCAGGATACAGACATGCTACACTACTGACTAGAGTCACCCCGGGCAACCCAGAGTGAGCGAACGTCCAGCCAGAGGGATCACTGTTGCGATTTCGCTGGGTCTGGTAAGAGGGCCTGTTGGCCATTATCCATTACTATTCCCAGGGTCTGAGCCATTAGGAAGTGCCTAACCTGATATCCTCTAGGCCTTATTGACTGCCACAACATCCCTCTCTGTCCTCTTCCCACAACGTCCCTCTCTGTCCTCTTCCCACGGCGTCCCCTCTGTCCTCTTCCCACGGCGTCCCCTCTGTCCTCTTCCCACGGCGTCCCCTCTGTCCTCTTCCCACGGCGTCCCCTCTCTCCTCTTCCCACGGCGTCCCCTCTCTCCTCTTCCCACGGCGTCCCCTCTCTCCTCTTCCCACGGCGTCCCCTCTGTCCTCTTCCCACGGCGTCCCCTCTCTCCTCTTCCCACGGCGTCCCCTCTGTCCTCTTCCCAGGGTGTCCCACCACTGATGGCATGGTCACTCTACGTTTACTCGTTTACTATGACAATGGTCACTCTGCGTTTACTATGGCAATGGTCAGGCTGCATTTCATGGGCACTGGAAAATATTTTAGTACACCATTTGGTTCAGAATATTTTTTTCTTGTTTTCCTCCTCTAAAACCTAGGTGCGTCTTATGGTCAGGTGCGTCTTATGGTGCGAAAAATACGGTATGTAAAGTGCTGTGTAAATTGATAGTGCTATACAAGTACCTACTGTATAATTAAAAAATAATATATATATAACAAAATGCATGCAATTATTTTTTATATGCCTGGAATCCATCTATATTTATTACATTTCCATCAATATCATGGTATGCAAACTAAATGCCATAGAAACAGAAATATGTAGGGTTTAGATGATCTTTGATACTTATTTACTGGTATTTAATGACTTTTCAAGCACTTTTCAGGCTAAACCCTCCTAAATTCTATTTGCAATTCTAACAATTTGCAGGGCTGATAGGTATGCTGACAATGTGCACATGTTTTCATTCGAGGAAAAGACAACAGGGCTAAGTAATGTTACTGGCTTAGCCCTATATATCAGCGCCTCTTAAAATACATAATCTTTTTATAGTCACTTTGTACATGTGAGTCAGTGGTGATTAAAGCACAGCTGTGGTGAGTACACCATGAGACATGTCCACCA
The DNA here is from genome assembly GCA_029206835.1 of Rana muscosa. NCBI lineage: Eukaryota > Metazoa > Chordata > Amphibia > Anura > Ranidae > Rana > Rana muscosa. The sequence goes on along the minus strand of CM055122.1, from coordinate 186,620,068 downwards.
GATGTTCTGCCTCATCGCAGGATAGACTATTACAAAATCTCTTCCCTGTGTATCTCTCAGAAAACATTTCTAGGTATTTAGGTATGTAATGGTGCCTGCTGTGGTTCATGTATGGAGACAACCCTCTCGTCTTACGTTTCCTATTCAATAGCTCGTTTTCTATAATGACAGTCAACTCATCGAATGTTCCAGTTGACTCTTTAAAGTACAACAGGCTTGGTCTTGGCAATACATCCTAATTGCCAGTTAAAATACCAGTGATAATAACATAGAAATATTTATTTCCAAAACTATTTAACAAACTACTAAGTAAAATTAAAATTTTAAACTATTTCCAGTAAAATGCACTTTGTTAAAATAGTTTAATAATCATTGTAATAAAACAAAAATACATCTTTAACTATCCCTAGTAAATTCCATTGGAGTTTGCAATTTGGTTTTATAAACGATGCTGTTTGCAAACTTAATGGGTTTTAACCACTTGTCATCCGCCCACGGGTTGACGGCGGGCGGAAGACTCTGTTGTTCTGGGCGGACGTCATATGACGTTGCACCTTCCAAAGCCACTAGGGGGCGCGCACGCGCCGCCGCGTCACTGGGGACCCGATGCGCGTGCCCGGCGGCTGGGCACCCGCGATTGCCCAGTAACCGAGCAGGACTGTGGATCTGTGTGTGTAAACACACAGATCCACGTCCTGTCAGGGAGAGGAGACAGATGGTGTGTCCCTTGTAAATAGGGACAACCATCGGTCACCTCCCCCAGTCAGTCCCCTCCCCCCACAGTAAGAATCACTTCCAGGAAACACATTTAACCCCTTGATCGCCCCCTAGTGTTAACCTCTTCCCTGCCAGTCATGTTTATACAGTAATCAAGACATTTTTATAGCACAGATCGCTGTATAAATGTGAATGGTCCCAAAAATGTGTCAAAAGTGTCCGATGTGTCCGTCGCAATATCGCAGTCACGATAAAAATCCCTGATCGCCGCCATTCCTAGTAAAAAAAATATTAAAAATGCTATAAATCTATCCCCTATTTTGTAGCTGCTATAACTTTTGCACAAAGCAATCAATATATGCTTATTGCAATTTTTTTTTACCAAAAATATGTAGAAGAATACACATCGGCCTAAACTGAGGAAATTTTAAAAAATATAAAAATTGATATTTATTATAGCAAAAAGTAAAAAATATTGTGTTTTTTTTCAAACTTGTCGCTCTTCTTTTGTTTATAGCGCAAAAAATAAAAACCGCAGAGGTGATAAAATACCACCAAAAGAAAGCTCTATTTGTGGGGAAAAAATGATAAAAATGTAATTTGGGTACAGTGTTGCATGACCGCGCAATTGTCATTCAAAGTGTGACAGCGCTGAAAGCTGAAAAATGGCTTGGGCAGGAAGGGAGTGAAAGTGCCCCGTAGGCAAGTGGTTAAAGGGACTCCATGCTGAGTGAATTATGCAGGCCGGCACTGCTGACCTCTGCAATTAAAAACACCAGTTCCCTGACTGTTCTGATCCTCTGAGTTCCACATTTTTTGAGTCACTAAGCTAGAAGGACGAAGATTAGGTGTTCTGAATTCAGTTGCTACTTATTACAGGTGTTTATTTAGTGCCGAAAATTTACACTGCGCTTTATATACTGTACAATTGTACAGAAGAAAAATTATTCCATATCAGTGCAAGGAGCTGCAGGATCAAATCCACTTTCTTTCATAGACCATTCTTATTGATGAACATTAGTTGTTCATATTTCCCATCCTGAAAATGTATCTGAGTGCACTTTTGTGTGTTAATTAGTTGTATTGGCATATTGCAGTATTTCCTACCCTCAAGGAGCTTTACAACCTAATGGTGGCCATATACGCCTTAATGAATAATCAATATATTATCTGATTGATGTCTCCTGATAGGAACAATTGATCTATAGTCAGCAATCAATTCAATCGATATGACACATATGGGATAGCGGATTTTGATCAATAGTTGGAAAATACAATCATAAGTTATCAATTGCATCTTTGTTTTCACAATGCAATTTTATAATCCTTTAGACTGAAATATGATCAAATTCATGAACAAAGCAAAGTGCTGCCAACTGATGCAACACGATCAATATTTTTTTCTCCACTCAGCTTGCTCAAATCTGATCTGAATCGAGAGGAAGGGAAGTTATGCCCATTGGATTGTTTGCTGAATCTTAAAGTCAGGGGGATCCCCACTTAGGCAGTTGTCACTAGAATGGTTGTCTCCATGGGAAGATTTTCCCTCATTTCCTGTTCCAGCAAAAACTGTAATATTTTGGATTTGTTATCACTTTCTGTCACACTAACAATGGTCTGAGGACAAATAGATAGGGTAAAACTGGCCATACACTGATCAAATTTCGGTCAGAGAGTGGCCATCCCTGCTTGACATAAGCCAATCCCTTGATCAACCTCTATCAAAGGAACATGCCGGTAAACTTTTGTCAATCACTGGCTGCATCCAATCAACTGCATACATCAGTGTATTCTGACAGCAGCGGGTCCTGCTGTCAGAATGCAATGTCCCGGCAGGGGGGGATTCCTCCATCCACATCGTTTATGTGGATGGAGGAAACTGTTAGCTTTTTATTTTGTGCAGCCTAACCATCTATGGCAGTGGTTCTCAACGCCTGACCTCAGGACCCACTAACAGGTCAGATTTTAGGTATTACCTTGAGGAGATGCAGACTAGAATACTGCAATCACTGAGCAGCAAATTATATCAACTGTGATGTATTTCAGTTATCTTGCAAACCCAGCCTGTTAGTGGGTCCTGAGGACAAGAGTTGAGAACCACGGGTCTATGGCCATCTTTCTTTGGCCATATCTATGTCTTTGTCTATCTAGTCCGGCCTTTTTCAACCAGGGTGCCCAGGCACCCTGGGGTGCCTTCAGGTTTCTTCAGGGGTGCCTTGGCAAAATGCCTAAAAATTGCCCAAAAATTGTATACAAGCCAAACCTGCCTTTTAGGTACACAAAGCCACAGGTTTTCATTGTGCACCAATACAGCCTTCTAGTTGCCAGCATTTGAACAACCAATGTCATCATCGGTTGATAAGGAGAACATTGAGGGCCTGTGCAGCATCCTTGTTTGCCCCTCCCCATAATTCTCTATCAGCACTGGGGTCACATTAGCTATGTAAAGAAGATAAACAATGGAATACTAATCAGTACCAATGTGCTAAGATGTGTTTGCTTAGGCAGAATAAATCACATCTAATGTTGGGTGTCCTACATGTGTGAATGTTGTTGGGATGTGTAAAACTATTAGTTTTTTACATTTAGAATGGGGTGCCTCGAGATTGTGCATAATTTTATAGGGTGCCTTGACTGAAAAAATTTTGAGAAACGCTGCTCTTGTCTATAGACCAGCCCCCAGGAGCGACACAGATGGGGAAAAAAAACCTGATAGTAGTTCTGAACGTTTTCCAATCATTCTTCAGTCAATATCTTTTCACACTTGTACGCTCAGACATCCTTTGCTCTATGCTTAAAAAAGTACACAAGGCTGTTTTTTAGCATATATAGGTTTTTTGGTCCCAAAGACATCAACAGGAGCACCTGTAAAAGACAAAATGTGCATGTTTGCTCCCATAATGCTACTGCTTCTAAAGATCTGCTCTCCTCCACTTTTCTAGCCCAGGAAACAAACTCCCAAAGCTTGTTACACAAGCATAAACACTTGTAAAATGCCTGAAAAATGCCTGAAAAAATGCTTCAAAATATGCTCTGCTCAGGTGTGAATGAATGTTAGGTTACCTTGGGATTGAGCAATGATTTCTTTCTTTTTGCTCCAGATTTTGAGTTTATTTAATAGTAGAAGTGTTTTCTTAACTATACAAAAATATGGTTGTCTTTCTGCATTGCACTTATGAGGATAGGTAAGACGTACTTGTGGGTTTTTTTTTTTTTTATGTGGCAAATTACATAATTTATATATACTGATACTGTCAGAATACAAATCCTTTATTCCACAGGTCCATTACATAATGCACTATATATAAACAGTTTTCAGGAACTTGGGATTAGGGAGCTCTTTAATTAAAAGGATTACATTTTAAATCACTTGGTATAGAAATTCCCCTACTTACACCAGTACAATGCTGATTATTTATTTAGCTGTGCCTGAACAGTTATTGCATGAAGATTGGATATTGTAAATTATAGCAATTATAAGGCATTATTTCAGATGTATTCATTTAAATACCGTAACCATATTGTAAATAACCTAAAATCTGAACCTAAAAAGACTATTAATAACATTTACAGATATTATATGCAAAACTGTCTTTACTTGCACAAGAAATTCGATATTTAACAATGCATGTATATATATAAAGTAACTGAGTTGGGTAACTGAGTTGGGTAGTCTATTGCTTTTATGTTAACTGCCACAGAAAAATGGAGGCACAGAATTAAAGTGAGTAGGTTTCCTCTATAATGTTAAAGGACTAATATTCAGAATATAGGAAAAGACTGCACCCTGCTACACCACCTTTTGTAAACTAAATCTCTGATTGGATATACTCCTGAAACTGCAAATATTATTTAAATCCATTTTACTCAGTTTGCACTTTATGTTTAGTGACCCTTTAAGCTATCCTATACATGCTGGGCAGGGATTATTTACTGAAGTAAAGTTTATTTCAGTCGTGTCCAAATTTCCCTTGGCTGGATTTTGTAAATGGTTGTAAACCATTACATATAGCTAGTGATGTGACTGGCCTTAAGTGATACCCAGAGATGAAACAAATCCTCCTACATAAGTTGTACCTGTCTATCTGCAGTCCTCTCTTCTCTACGTCCATGCAAAGTGCTGAATTTACAAAGCGTGTCTGAGAGTTTAGAAAAAAGGGGGTGGGGAGCTGAAATTACTCTCTGCAGAGCTCAGTGAGGAGAGCTCTGAGAGCTGATTGGAGAGAATGGACCCCTGCCCACACAGATCACAGGAACAGAGCTGAGGCTGTCAATAAGCTGGAGGTCCCTGCCCTGTCATCATTTTTCTCTTGGTGTCAGAAAACATGTCAGAATTGACTTATGCTGATAGCAGAGGAGCGAAGCAGCAGACAGAGATGACACTTAGCGCTCCTAATTGAGACAAGCACACACTATAGAGGGGTATGCGTCGTTCATATTTCATGTCTGAGATTTACAATCACTTTAAAACAAACATTAATTTGTTTGATATCAGTAAATCACATGTTATGACTCAATGGGCAAATTATTTTGAGACATTGTGAGATAACCTGACAGTTAAAGCAGAACCAAACCCATCAGTTTAAAGGTTTCCCAAAAGAGTTACATTCAAGGCTTGCCATGAATGAAAACTGTCACAGTTACTTGTTTTCTCAACCAACCTGCAAGTCATCAAATAACTGATCACATGTGCAGCACCATGGCAATGACTGATTAAACAGAGGCTAAAGTGGCAGCTTGCTTACCTGTTAGGCCCCTTTCACACTGGGGCGGTGGGTGCGGTAAAGCGCCGCTATTTTTAGCAGCGATTTACCGCCAATTTTGCGTTGCTATTTGGCCGCTAACGGGGCGGTTTTACTCCCTGCTAGCGGCTGAGAATGGGTTAAAAAACACTGCAAAGCACCTCTGCAAAGGCGCATTGCTGGCGATATAGCCGCAGTGTCCCATTGATTTCAATGCGCAGGAGCGGTGGAGGAGCGGTATACACACCGCTCCTTCACCACTCCAAAGATGCGGCTAGCAGGACTTTTTTTACCGTCCTGCTAGCGCAATGCTCCAGTGTGAAAGCCCTCAGGCTTTCACACTGGAGACACAGCAGTAGCTGTTTAGGGTCGGTTTGCAGGCGCTATTTTTAGCGCAATAGCGCCTGCAAACCGCTCCAGTGTGAAAGGGGTCTAAAGGACAGGAGGGTTTAGTTCTACTTTATTAGCAAGAAAATGACAACACAGGATGGGGATATCAGGTTGAAGAAGTCCCTAAGTGTCCTGAAGAAGTTTGATAACTTTTCTATTGTTCTCTGCACAAAAGAGCAGAGATCAATGAGTGTAGAAAATCAAGGGGGGGCTCACCCAACCAGCAACAACACATTTGTATGTTAGAGAACAGTGAACAGTCAGTCAGATGTTATTGTAATCAAAGCAATTCTGCAGTAATCCCTATACTCAGCCAACGAGGAACTAAAATTCTTGGATACTTTGCCATATTTTAATGCAGGCATACTCAGCCTACGGCATGCAGGCCAAATGCAGCCCACGACCTCAAACCTAATAAGATAATTAATTAATCAAAACAAAAAACAAAACAATAGATCAGGAAAGCGCATGCCCTAGTAGAATAAACTTCTTTATTAAGCAAAGGTAAAATGACACTCACATGCTCCTGGAATGACACCAGGCTATAGGCTCCTCTCCCCATGTCTGTGTCTTAGCAAGGCAGATGCTGGAAATATAGGCAACACCCCCAAAACACATCATAACTATGGCAAGCCATACAGCCCTCTTTGGGTGCACCCCACTCCACTGAATGATTGCCAGTCCTTCATAATCCCAAGCTGCTATTGTGACCAACTCTCTGCTCTTCTCTTTCTTTCCTAACACACAGACATGGGGTGAGGAGCCTTTAGCGGAGTGGATTATATCTAATGTCTTACATACAGGTTCTGAAGGTGGATTCTCACAGTTGTGTGATGAGCTTGGTGTCATTTTGGGAGCATGTGAGTGTACTACGTGTCATTCTTTCTTTGCCTAAAAAAGCAGCTTATTGCACTACTAGAGCATGCACTTCCCTGGTCTGTTGTTCTTTGTTTGGATTGTCCACAATCCTTGTTTTCACATTTCTGAACCACTTTGTTTCATTGTGGCCCGCGACCGGTTATCATATCACTTAAGTGACCCACACTCTTCAAAGGGTTGAGCACCCCTGTTTTAATGGAAAAGATTTGGAAAAGAATCAATGTTATCAAGTAGAAACTGATTGCTTCAGGCTACATGCACATGGACATCTGCTGCAGTTCACCCAGATTCATCAAAGCTTACCCTTGTTTAAACAGTGGGCCATGCACACCTATGGTAACTGCAAAGGTTGTTCTTATATCCAGCCCCAGAAGCAAAAGAAAAAAAAAGCCAGTTTAGACACAAAGGGGTTGATTTTCGAAAGGCAAAAAGGCTGTGCACTTTGCAAAGTGTAGTTGCACTCTGCAAGAGCAGTTGCTCCAGAGCTTAGTAAATGAGTAGAAGCTCTGCTGACTTCCATCATCCAATCATATGCAAGCAAAAATGCAGTTTGATTTAAATTTCCCTTGCATGTGATTGGGTAATCTTTGCAAAGTAAAGCTTTACCTCATTTACTAAGCTCTGGAGCAACTGCACTTGTGGAGTGTATTTGCCTTTCGAAAATCAACCCCTTTGTGTCTAAACTGCCTTTTTTTGCAAAGTGCAGTCTATTTTCAATTAGTAAATCAACCTCTAAATGGGCACACATTACAGTTTTTTTCCTGCAACCCAGCGAAATGCAGGAAAAAATATTGATGGCTCCGGTCGGAGCCGCTGTTCTAACCATGCGAGGTTAGTCCAGCTATCTCCCCCGCTGAGCTGCTGTGTTCTGACAATGGGATGTCCAGAACACTCCGATCAGCGCTCTCTGCCATTGGCTGAGAGCGCTGATCGGGAGTCGGTCGGATGCTGGTTTTCCAGCATGCACGTCCGACATACACACAGGCAGAATGACGACCGTTTTTTCTTTGAACCGGCAAATGTCTCCCGACATTCTGCCCGTGTGTATGGGGCTTAAGTGAGCAGCACATTCAGTTGCCATAACTGCAATATTTTTCAGCAAAAGTGGCACACAATGGAGCTGATTTACAGTATTTAACGCAAATAGACTGTTACAGTTTACAAGAGAAGTTGCACTTTACAAGGGATTTTGCCTAGAGCTTAGTGAATGTGGTGAAGTTTCCCTTTGCAAAGAATACCGAATCACATGCAAAAAAAAAAAAAAAAAAAAATTTTGTTTGCAAATGATTGGATGATGGAAGTCAGCACAGCTTCACCTTATTCACTAAGCTCTGGGAAATATTCCTTTGCAGAGTGCAACTTCCTTTGCAAAGTGAACAGTCTATTTGTCTTTAGTAAATCAACCCCAGTGTATTCAGCTGTTTTAAGATCGAATACAGCTTAAAGCGGATCTCCTGCTTACTACAGCTTTCCAGTAATGACAAGTGAGCACTGTTAGGTGCAGTGGGATCCCAAGTGCATGCGGGTGGGGTGACACATCCTCCAGGGAGTACGTCCACATCAGCTTGAATTCCAAGGAAGTGGGTTGAAGACTCATCTAGTGGTGGAAAGGACTTTCTGTAGAGGACAGCACCTGACTGAAGATAAGTATTGCACTAAAAAGCTGTTTTTAGGTTTGTTTTAATGCTGGTTTGTGTATTATTTTTTTTTATATAAATATGGAGTTCCTCTTAAATAAATCCTTTGAAATGTTAATAGTGGTCAGTGGTTTAATTTAAACTCTATTTAATGTCTAAGCAGTTTTTACACATTGGGAAGTTTATTTGTTTTGTTAATTAAATTATGAAAAGCACCTGTTTGAAAACCCAGTCCAAGAAAGATGTTAATTGTACAGGTTGCTTTCTGAAAGGGTCGTTATGTTTTGGGTGGGATATTATTTAACTCACCCTACAACTTAATTAGCTAAATATACAATGCAAGTCTCCATCTGGTAGAGTCATTTAGCAGGGATAATTTTGCTGCACCATAACTCAATGAGGCACAGAGGAAAAACTACTGAAATGCTATTTCCTTTAGAAGAGAATTATGTACAATTTCAGCATGCTTAGAATTTCTAACAGCTAAAACCAACAGGGAGGTATCACTCTCATTTATATGACTTTCCCATGAGGATACCCACAGCACAGGATAAAGCTTGTGCAATTTTTCATGAGCGACTCAAATATTTTGGAAAATAACATTTGGCACCTAAATCCCTTAACTTGAGTTGAAGCTTAGAAATATATTTATGAAATAAAATTAACTTTGTAGGTGTTACATGTAACAAACACTAACCAGACTGCGTTTAGAATGTTTTCTTTTGTACATTACCCTTATTGTTGTTCTATGGGGCGTGTGATATTTTCAATGTTATTTAAAGTATGTTATAATTCTATTTTCATTCCAAATTTATTTTTTCTGTTTAAAGGAACACTGCAAGAAATGCGCGGAATTAAAAATAATACTCATGACTTATTATAGGAGGTCTCAATTCTCAGGACTCATATGGCTAGTTATAGGCTCCCCAACAGAATGCTGACATTTTGTAATGCCCTGAGCCTCAGTATATGAACTCTAAAGCCTTGTACACATGGTAAGATTATTGGACGAATTTTCGTCAGTTTTTTGTTGGATGCTAGTCTCAAATCAAAAGTGAAGAGAGTACTCACCATCGGAAAATTTTCTGACAGTAGAATTCAACGTCAGAAGTGACGTAATGTGTTGAATTGTTTTGCATGTGTTCTTTCATTTCTGAGCATGCCTAGTCTTGCTCTTCAGATTTTTTGGGCAGAAAACCATACTATGAAAATAAAATCGGACGTTGTGGACACATCAGACAAAAATTTTGGAGCCTGCACATCCAGTTTTTGTCTGACGAAAATTCGTAATCGGCTGTCAAAAGCAGCATACTAACGATCAGAAAATCGGCAGATCATTCATCAGACAAAATGACCGTGTGTACGGGCCTGTAAAGATAGAGTCTCTCATTGGAAGTGACTCACACAAGCAGAGCTGACACCCTAAAGGAGTTTGGGTTCTAATTGCCCTAACTCAACATAACCTTGATGGTTGCAAATTACTTTCCCCCTTAAATCAGTTTATATTTAGCTTGAAAACCATGCTAGGACATCAAATGGCTGCCAAGAGAAATTAGAACATATCTTCTACTGATTAGGTTAAGGCAGTTATGTATTAGAGGCTTCAGAGATGCAAATAGGAACAAGGCATTTCCATCGACTAAAGTTTTGCTGCACAATATGGCAAACTCTCCTAAAGTCCATTCTTTGGATCTGGTTGATGTATTTAAAAAAAAAAATTGAACACATACTCATTCATCTGTGTGCTTAACCACTTCAGCCCCAGAAGGATTTGCCCCCTTAATGACCAGGCCATTTTTTGCGATACGGCACTGCGTCGCTTTAACTGACAATTGCGCGGTCTTGCAATGCTGTACCCAAATAAAATTGGAGTCCTTTTTTTTCCCCACAAATAGAGCTTTATTTTGGTGGTATTTGATCACCTTGTTTGTGCTATAAACAAAAAAAGAGCGCCAATTTTGAAAAAAAAGCAATATTTTTTACTTTTTGCTATAATAAATATCCCCCCCCCCCAAAAAATTTAAAAATACACATTTCTTCATCAGTTTAGGCCGATATGTATTCTTCTACTTATTTTTGGTAAAAAAAAAGAAATTGCAATAAGCGTATATTGATTGGTTTGCGCAAAAGTTATAGCATCTACAAAATAGGGGCTAGATTTATGGCATTTTTATTATTATTATTATTTTTACTAGTAATGGCAGCGATCTGCGATTTTTATCGGGACTGCGATATTGCGGTGGACAGATCGGACACTTTTGACACTTTTTTGGGACCATTGACACAACAAATCGTCTCCTCTCCCCTGACAGCACGAAGATCTATCTGTTTACATTGACATATCTCAGTTCTGTCTCTCTCAGGAGCGATCGCGAGTGCTCGGCTCCGTTGTTGCGACACACGCGTGCGCGCGTGCCCCTAGTGCTCTTAAAGCGGCCGACGTAAACCTATGGCGATTTGCCCAGGCGAGCCAACCTGCCACAGTATAATTGCGGCGGCTGGTCGTCTACTGGTTAAAGTGGAACTAAACCCTCCTATAATTTTCAGGCAAAGAAGCTGCCATCTTAGCCTCTGTTTAGTCTGCAACTGCCATGGTGCTGCACATGTGATCAGTAATGACACCAGCAATTTGATGGTTTGACAGTTTGGTTGAGAGCACAAGCAAACTTGACAGTTAGCATTCGCAGCATGCCTGAAATTTAACTGTTTTTTGAAACTGTAAATTGATGGTTTTAGTTCTGCTTTAAAAGCAAACTCCTCTCTCAAACGCATCCAGTCATTACACCCCTCTTTGTAATCTCCTTATACTAGTAATCCAGACCTGCTGGAATTTCAAAGACCCATAGGGAGATTGCACAGTTACAAGCAAACTTCAACTATGTGATCACGTAGTTGATTAGGCTGAGAAAAAGGATAGAGATCTATCCAGCTCAAAGGGATAACACTACCTGGGGAAGAGGGTTCCATAGTTTCTTGGATCTAGCAGTAAAAAAAAAACCTACGCTTGTTAAAGCAAAACTTCACTCTCTCAATCAACGTGTACTATTTCTAATCCTTATGCTGCTAGCATTACTAAATAGATAAGAAAGTGTATCATATTTATTTGTTTGCTGTTTATTTATTTTTTTGCATTTCTTCAGTTACTTCCTGGCTTCCATGCCTAGGCAAATAATGGCATACATCCCAGGAGTCTTCAGGAGGGGAGGGAGGGTTCTCAGCTCAGACCATCCCTAAGCTAAGGGTAGATGGATTTAAGGAAGTAAATGCAACATGATTCATCTGCCCTTGGGGTGCCAGTGGGTGTTTTTAAAAATGATTTCTGAGCATGGAGACATGGATGGATGGAGGAGTTTGTTTTGAATATTAAGAAATAATTGCAGTATATTGCATTTTTGGTTTGTGGTGCTCAGACGCAGAACAGTTCCACTTTAGGATTAAACCTCCTTTTTTCTTAAATCAAATTGGGGTGCATGTCTTCTTCTTGGACCATAGGATAAACAGTTTATTACAGGTACTATTGTCACCTTAAAGTATTTGTACTTTGTGATAATCCATTCTTAAAGTGTTTTACTAGACCCAGTAATATGAAAATAGTTCATCTGCCCCCCCCCCCCCCGCAGTGCCCACAGCGGATAAATGTTCTTTTTACATTAAAATACTGCCACTATATACCTTTTTGGCTGATCTGTATACCATGGTCACGTGATAAACTACAGGGTATGCCCGAGTGCTGAGTGTTCAGGCAGGAGGATATTTCAGCTATAGCCATGTCCTCATGCTGTTATAGGAGGTGGATCATCCATCAATCAAGAATTGACATCCCACCCACTGTGTTCTTTTTTAGTTACTGGGCACGGAGGAGGGAGGGACTGGGCTGTCATTTAAGAACTGTATACACGCCCACATGTGTGATGTCAATACTATGTGACCTGAAAACTCAGCTCAACAAGGAAATGTTCTCTCCAGCAATAGAGACCAAACTGAGCATGTGCAGCTTTACTACTCTGACTGTGTCTTATCTGGCCTTGCCAAAAGAGACCCTGCAGGAGGGGGAGGATCTGTCCATACAGGATCAACGAGCCTTCTTACACAATGCAGAGGATTAACCCTTTAAGTTCCACAGTAAGTATAACAAGCATGCTATTCTGCATATACACACAAAAATGTTACAGTTGTGGGTTTAGTAACACTTTAAGCACCTCTTTTCCAGAATGAATAAATGTCATCTTTGCAGTCTTGCCTCATGGCTGATGTTTGGCGAACTTCAGCGATGAGGGAAGACTGCAAATATTTAAACTTATTCACTCTGGAAAAGAGGTGCTTAAGAATGTATGATTACAGGTTCTCCAAACCCCCTGTGGAGAACCTGTGATCCTCTCCAAATCTGAGGTTCTCAAAATCCCTTTTAATTGTTTTGCCCTTAGCTGAACTCATTCTCATTCAAAGACATCCCTCCTGAAGACTGGTGACCAAAACTGAACTGCACAGTTAAGATGAAACTGCGGAAGTGTGTTTTGTAAAGCGATAGAATTATTAATTTATATCACAAAGTTTTCTTACCTTTATGCCCCACTATGTACATCTTGCCCTACTCCCCCACCCCCCCTGTCAAATTGAAATACTTACCTAGATCTTCCTCCAAGGCTCACATCGTTGTTTACTTTCTTTTGTTGGCCTCTTGATCAGACACCCACACCTCTAGAGTTTGGCTTAGACTTAGACATAGATTATGGGGGGCTGTTAGCTGGATTGGTTCCCTTCATTTCACCACCCCCATAGAAGCTTACGAAGCTAAATTGTGCAGGTGTCAGATCAAGAAGCAGGCAGAGGGATGTAAATAATACCTCAGGCCTCAGAGCGAGACCTAATTAAGTATAGCGATTTGGGAGGGGAAGGAGGGGCTACACCTACTTAGGGGGTGGGGTAAAAGATTAAGGACATTTAGTATCCTCACTGTTTAAAAGAAAAATCTTTTAATTTTAAAATTTTGCTATGCTAATCCAATTCTGTTCTTCTTTATTTTAGATAGTACCACCTACAAACAAACTAATGGCTGGCAGTAAATGTGGGTGTCTATGTCTCCTGAATGGTATGTGATAGAAGAAGGACAGGGGGTGATTACCAATAAATAATGTCCACAGTTATTCCTATTTGCAGCTCTGTTAGTGTCACATTACAAGCACTAGTCCTGTGGTAGAGAGCTTTTTATGCAATAGAAAGATTAGGTAGGACTTCTCAATGTATCCAGTAGGCAAAGTTTAGCCCCCATAAACACTTCTACCGGCAGAGATCTCCTCTACATCTCGTTGCCCAAGAAGATCCGACGTGGTGGTCGGGCCTTCTCCCACCAGGGTGCCGTATTATGGAATAGCCTCCCTGTCGAGCTCCAGGAGGCTCCTACTATCCCAGTCTTCCGCGGGTTACTGAAGACTTGGCTTTTCACGCAAGCCTTTCCTGCGTAGCCTCTCTCTTCCATCCTTTCTGCTGCTCTATGCTGCTCTTGGTTCCTGGGTCCTCTTTTCCCAGGAACTCTGCTATGCATGTCGGGACCCTTTGCGCTATATTAAGATACCTCTCAACTCAACTCAACTCAACTTCAGTATTAAATAAAAATAGAGAGAGGGAGATATAAAATTAAGACAGGCCACATAGAAAACGCAATTATTTTAGAGGAGGTCAGCGGCCATTGCAACTGTTTCATAATCATCTTTTTTTATTCACCGTATATACTCGAGTATAAGCCGACCCGAATATAAGCCGAGGCACCTAATTTTACCACAAAAAAATGGGAAAACTTATTGACTCGAGTATAAACCTAGGGTGTCCATCTGCATGCCTCACTGTGCCTCACTTTGCCTCACTGTGTCCATGTGCATGCCTCACTGTGCCCATGCCTCACTGTGTCCATGCCTCACTGTGTCCATGCCTCACTGTGCCTCACTGTGTCCATGCCTCACTGTGTTCATGACTAGACTTACGTTTAACATGGGAGTATATGGAAGGGGTGCCCGGATTTGAAAAATCGGTGCTCCCGGCCATAGGTCCCCTAGACAAAAAACTTTGCAAACTTGAAGAAGAAGAGTGGGCCTATATGTGTGCCAAGTTTCGGGTTCAGGGGACCTACGGCCGGGCGGTACCAGGTCCCCAAATTTACCAGAGAAATTACCGTTTAACATGGGAGTCTATGGAAGGGGTGCCCGGATTTGAAAAATCGGTGCTCCCTGGCCGTAGGTCCCCTAGACAAAAAAATTTCCAAACTTATAGAGGAAGAGTGGTCCTATATGTGTGCCAAGTTTGGGGTCCAGGGGACTTATGGTCGGCTGGTACCGGGTCCCCAAAAATCCGGGAGATCAGGCGCAAAAAGGTGACTCGAGTATAAGCCAAGGGGGGGCATTTTCAGCACAAAAAAATGTGCTGAAAAACTCGGCTTATACTCGAATATATACGGTAACAATTTTTATTTTATTTAGAAAATTACTCTCATAATACATACAATCAGTGCATTTGATCCGATGAAACAATACATATATATAAAAAAAACATGTTTAGTCATAAAACCAAATAATATTTTGTGTCAATCATCGTGTACATGCAACTATATCCTTTTTTCCCCTTTTTTTTCCTTTCCACCTCCCGTAATCCCAATACTACAACCATCACACCTCTACCTCGTTATGTCTGATCACCACAAATACTTTCTTCCACCACCGAGTTTCTCTCCTATCTAGTGTACCTCCTTTACTCATTTTTTTCCCCCTTCTCCTCTCCACCCTCCCCCCCTGCAGCCCCTGAGGGTCTCTACATCCGGAGTCTGTCCATTACCAGTTGTGGTGGCACAAGACCAACATCCCCCAGCCATGGTTGCCATATGAGGTCAATCTTACCCTCTTCCCTCCTGCGGCTGTACGTCAGTCGCTCTCTAAGAAGTAGGGAATTAACATAAGAAATCCACTGATTCCCTGTGAGTACCGCTGGTGCCATCCAGTATTTTGCAATGAGCTTTCTAGCTAGATACATCAATCTAGTTAACAAATAGTACATTCCTCTTGGGAACATTTCGGCATTGATAGCTCCAAGCAAGTACACTAAGGGGTTTAGGGGGACAGGTGCCTGGGCCAGTCTAGTAATGCACTGGGAGACTTCCTCCCAGTACCTATGGAGTTTTGGACATTTCCATATTAGGTGTATAAAGTCCCCTTTATGTGCTTTACACTTTGGGCACAAGGGGGAATCTCTCCCTCCCCACCTATGTAACTGCACTGATGTTCTATATGCCCTGTGCAGAATGAATAATTGTGACAATCTATGGGATGTGGATACCGATACCACAGGGATAGATTCTAGAGCCATTTCCCACTGGTTCCCGTCTATGTCTCCTATATCTTCCACCCATTTACTACGGCATCTAAGAGAAGCATGGTCCTGGACCGAGGACAGCAATTCCATATAGATATTTGATATTAGTCCTCTCCGACTATCCACCCCAAGGTTTCATAATCATCTTTGATGTTTCATAATCATCTTTATTTTTTCATTGGAGTGTTTCTTTATATGCCATCGCCAATCAAACATATGTCAGTGTTCCTCTGCCTGGAAACTTTATTTCCACAGGTCATTGCTCGCTGACTTCAGTGTCAACAGCGCAGACCCCAATCATCAGATTTCTTAAATCAAAAGTAATAAAGTACAAGCAGTTCTTATAAGGAGCACATTACTGCAATACAGAGAGTTCAGGAATGATCCAATCTTCCAAGAGAAAAACATTATAAGGAATCTGTCACTTGTCAGGAGAGGGCTGCACTCTGTGAATGTATTAATGTAGACACTCACAGACCAAGTTATTTGATCTAATCACAGTATGATATGTTATATATGACTTTTGAAGCAAAGTAAAGTCATTGGGCTATTTCACTAAACCATAATAAGGCCCTTTCACACTGGGGCGGTTTGCAGGCGCCATTGTGCTAAAAATAGCACCTGCAAATTGACCCTAAACAGCGGCTGCTGTTTCTCCAGTGAGAAAGCCCGAGGGCTTTCACACTGGAGCGGTGCGCTAGCAGGACGGTAAAAAAAGTCCTGCTAGAAGCATCTTTGGAGAGGTGAGAGGAGCGGTGTGTTTACCGCTCCTCCACCGCTCCTCCACCGCTCCTCCACCGCTCCTTCCCATTGAAAGCAATGGGAAACTGCGGTAATACCGCTGGCAATAACCCTTTTTCGGCCGCTATCGGGGGTTAAAACTGCACCGCTAGCGGCCGAATACCGCCGCAATTCCGACGGTATAGCGCCGCTAAAAATAGCGACGCTATACCACCACCGCACCCACCGCCCCAGTGTGAAACCAGCCTTAATGTGGTATTTTTATTATGGTTATTCGTATTAACATTTATTTGTTTAGAAGAAAGAATCTGTTTTAATTTCCAAACGTCGTACCTAAATGTTACATTACATGCAGTCATTGAACTAACAGCATAAACCTTATATTATTGATATTTGTGATATTTTGCATAAAAAAATAATCTCATGAAAAATATCACAAAAGCGTGAGATAAAAAACAAAAAACAAAAAAACAAAGTAAATACCAGTTTATGATGGGAAAATGCTGTAATGCCTAAATAAATATTCCCTGCATGAAAATAATGAAGCCGTGTGGTATCCATGTATGCTGGTTAAACATTTAGATGAGAAATGTATTCAAGATAAACAAGGGCACAGTTATGACAACTCATACAGTTTAGTGAACTTCCCTCAACAGGTTCTATCTTTAGAACTGAAATGTACAAATTATGTTATCTCTAATTGTCACTTTTTTTTTTTGCTTCTCCTATGTATTATTTTTAAACACTACACATACAGTTAAAGTGGTTGTAAACCTCCAACAGGAAATATGAACAAAGCATATCTGTCTATAGTTGTGCTTGTCTCAATCCAAGTGTAATTTCTCCCTGCTGCTTTGTTCCTCTGCTATAAGCATGAGTCACTTCTGATTAGTTTTCCCACCAAAAAAATGGAAAAATGGTGACAGGGGAGGGCACAGTCTGTGATTGACAGCCTCAGCTCTGTTCCAGTGTGCTGTGTGAAGGAGGGAGATGTGTCCTATCCCTCCAATCAGCTCTCAGAGCTCTCCTCACTGATGCAACTTCAGCTCTCCGCCCCCTCCTTTTGAGAGCTGAAAGTAAGGTCTGCATTTTGAATGGATGTAGAGGAAAAATGGCTGTAGATAAACAGGTACAACTTATGTAGGAGGATTTGTTTCATCTCTTTGTATCATCTGATGCCAGTCCCTTCATTGGGTATGTGTAAGGGTTTACAACCACTTTAAGTCAATGTCTGGACTTAGTCTTTTAATCAGTATGCAGTCAGCAGCATGTTTCCATATTAAGCCCTGCTTCCTCCTGATCAAATCAGCTGCTAATGGATTCTGTGCTCCTAAACCACCCAAGTTTAATGACTACATATGCCTTGACCACTCCAATTTACACCAGGCTCATGAAGGGGGCATGTTCTGGCCCCCAAAACGTGCTGGTTCTCTAATAAAACCTTTAAGCCTCGTACACACGATCGGATATCCTATGGATTCTAATCCGATGGTTTTGTCCATCGGAAATCCGATGAAGCTGACTTCCATCAGTCTTGCCTACACACCATCAGTCAAAAAACCGACCGCTCCAAACACGGTGACGTAAAACACTCCGATGAGCCGAGAAAAATTAAGTTTAATGCTTCTGAGCATGCGTCGACTTGATTCTGCGCATGCGTAGGTTTTTTATCCGCTGGACTTGCCCATAGATGATCGGAATTTGCTATCGGTTTCTGATCCATTGCAAAAATGTAAAACCTGTTCTGTTTTTTAAAACCGATGGAAAAAAGGCCGATAGGGCCCATATACGATCGGTTTGTCCGATGAAAAAATTCCATCAGACTGTTTTCATCGGTAAAACCGATCGTGTGTACAGGGCTTTATCCTATAACCTTTATTTATGTCTGGACAATCAACTTCTGGTGTGGTGCTTCAATTTCAGACTTTTACTGTTACATAGGAGACAATAATCATCCTTTGGCATGGGGAAGCTACCAGCCCAGAAGTAAAAAACTAATATTACAACTCCTTTTGGCAATAAGATAATTCCAAGGCTCCAGTGCTAACATTGTATTTTTCAAAAGTTCCTCCTGATCATGACTAGTTTTAGTTTTAACACTCTGCAAACAGGGCAAACTTCAGCTATGAATTCAGATGTGACCCTTCTCCTGAGTCCACAGAAAGGTTAGGGTGACCTAAGACAAAATGTTCACTTTGCCTCATTTACAGATCGGTCCAAAATGTGCCCAAGCTTGACACAAGACTTAATTGTCTATAATGGAAGATGTCTCAAATAGGGGGTTCACCCTTTTGTCATCACATCCAAAATAGTTTTAGGTATATGTTAGTGGATTGAGCCATTCACCGTTTTTTTTTATATCTATCAGAGGCTTTGTGAAATCGCTCCATCTTTTTCAGGTCAGCTTATGTACTTTTTTACTGAATATGGCCTCTATTTTACATTAGAAAGAGCAGCAGGATACTGATTTACCCTTTACAGGCTTGCAGAAACATTAGAAACCATTGTGTGATTCAACACACCAGCTGCCACCGTCAGCTGAAAGTTTTGGGTAGAATAATCCTTCAACTCCAGGAATGTGAAGACTTGCAAATTGTTGGGTTTTCTACAATAGTTTGCCATTTTCAGCCAATTATAACACTCCTTCCATGTTGCTTTACTATGTCAAATTTTAGACAAACACAGTTGTGAAGCCAATAGGAAAGCATTGTCTAACTGTTAAAGCAGATCATATGGATAGTTCCCTAAGATTAGTATAATTTCTTCCTCTCTCTGTGGTGTTTCCTCTTCAAGCTTTCTCAGGTTCAATAACACAGTGCAGGTGTATGCAAAGCAGAGCAATAACTCTTCAGACCACCCGCTGGTTTTGTAGTAGTTGCAATGAAAATTTACATAGCTTTCCTCAATAAAGATGCTGTGCTTATTTTCAGCAGAACTAGTACAAAGCCAATATATTAGAAAACACAGGTGTGTTTATCAGTGGGGCTCCATCAAACAGACATGGTGAAAACCTCCTCTTATGCCGCGTACACATGACCGTTTTTCATGACGAGAAAAATGCAATTTTTTTAATTTGGTCATTAAAAACAATTGTGTGTAGGCTCCAGAGCATTTTTCGCGACGTGAAAAATGGGCATTAAAAATTTAGAACCTGCTCTATTTTTTCTCGTCGGGAGCGCTCGTTCTGGTAAAACTAGCGTTCATAATGGAGATAGCATATTCGTCACGCTGTAACGGACTGAAGAGCACGAGGCTGAAAAGCGCGAATCGTCTCTCACCAAACTTTACTAACACGAGGATCAGCAAAAGCAGCCCAAAGGTCGGCGACATCCGAATGGAACTTCCCCTTTATAGTGCCGTCGTACGTGTTGAACGTCACTGCGCTTTGCTCAAGCATTTTTTTTCACGATAGTGTGTAGGCAAGGCAGGCTTGAGAAGAATCACGTCGAGAAAAACATTGTTTTTTTCAATGACATTAAAAACGGTCGTGTGTACGCGGCATAAGGCACCAGAGACTGGAATACAAGGGGCTGTATCTAAAAAATGTGTTCTATGAAATGTTGAGTGCTTGCTTCTAACAACAATTTAGCTTTTCATTTACAGATCTGCATTAGACAAATGACACTTGGAATCTAGGTGGTGTTAGCAAGCAGATGATAAGCTGTTCCTTCCAATAACTATACACAAAATATTTTCTTTCTAAATTTTTCACATTGATATGTGTCCACTAACACCTTCTGTGGTCTCTACTTCCTCTGCAGTAGTTGCATTAAATATTTATGTAACTAAATACAATAAAGACTCCTTTATACAATAAGTGAAAGTCCTTGTAACTGTGGAGCTCCTCAGCCTACCACACATCTGCTGATCACAAGTAACTTGATTACAATGCAGCCAATACCAGCAGGATCATTGAATTGGGCAATGACAACTTGCACCAAAGAAAATATGTAAACTTATGGAATTAGCAGTATTTACTCTTTGATTTTCAATAATTGTGTTTAGGCCCCTTTCACACTGATGCGCTTTGCAGGCGCTTTTGCGCTAAAAATAGCGACTGCAATGCGCCCCAAAAAAGCCGCTCAATTCTATCCAATGTGAAAGCCCTTTCACACTGGAGCGTTGCGCTTGCAGGAGGGTCAAAAAACTCCTGCAAGCCGCATCTTTGAGGCGCAATAGGAGCGGTAAGAATACCACACCTATAGCGCCCCTGCCCATTGAAATCAATGGGGTAGCGCCTCCAAAACGCCCACAAAATGCAAAGAGACATTATTGCGGGCGTTTTTAACCCAAAATCCCCCCGCTAGCGCTCGCAAATCGCGGGAAAAAATACGGTATAACGGCGCTAAAAATAGCACCGCTATACCGCCAGCGCATCCAGCGCCTCAGTGTGAAAGTAGCCTTAGTATTAGATAAGGTTGAGAGGGTTTAGAACCCCTCTAAAAAAAATTCTTGTCTCTGTCCCATTAGGGAAATTTCTCTTTACTTCTTGGTACAGAGATTCAATAAAAAGTGAAAGGAAATTTCTAAAAGTGAGGTGAATTGTCAAGACAGTTATCATCAGAACCCAGGAAGATTTCCCCATCAAATGATTTACCCTCACCTCTTGTTCGGAAGACATTGCTAATATTTTTATTATTTCCATCACTTTCTGTCTTGGTGACAGTGATCACCAGAACAAATAGACAGGGTAAGCCTACCAATCTGGGACACAGAGACCAATAAAACAGGGGTTCTAATCCTTCCCCACCCTAATCAAAACAAAAAATTATGTAAAAAACAAAACAAAATATATTTTAAAAGAAAGTATTGACTATACATAAACTTTAAATCTCAGTGTGTTGAGGGAAATGTTGTTTTTTAACTATTAGGCCTCATGCCCACGGACGTTTTTACAGCCGCGTTTTTGAGCGTTTTTTTACAGCTTAAAAACGCCTGTCCATGTTAGTCTATAGCTTCATGCCCACCTAGAAGTTTTTGAGCTGCAAATAGCATAGATGTTTTTAAGCTGTAAAAAAAAAAAACAGGACCAGTGTGTTCCTCAGCGTCGGAGTTAGGCAGAAAAAAACGCGAAGCGTCCAAAAACAGGCACTAACGCGCACTAACGCGCGGTCGTGTTTTTAAGCTCCGAGGTTTTTTTTGGGGGGGGGGTTTTCGCAAAAAAAAAAAAATTTACAATAACATGGACAGGCGTTTATTATAAGAATGCTCAGCGCACTTAAACAAATTTTACCATTGATAAACATAATCTATTCAAACCTACTTTGTAGAAACATTTCAGCAATTTATAATTACCGTATATACTCGAGTATAAGCCGACTCGAGTATAAGCCGAGGTACCTAATGTTGCCCAAAAAAACTGGGTAACCTTACTGACTCGAGTATAAGCCGATGCCCCACTGTTCCCTAGCTCGCTGTTCCCTGTAAATAGAAATTTTTACATTGTAAATATTACCTGTAAAGAAGTTGCGGCTGCGGTGTCCATCGTTCGAATTCCGCGGCGTCCATCGTTCAAAATTCCGCGGTCTCTTCCTGTTCCTTACTTGATAGGCGAGTCTCAGCAGACACTCTCCACCTATCACGATCATTCTCTCATCCTTAGTTTTCCCAGCAGACACTGTGTTCGGTGTTCCGCCAATCACAGATGTCTGCTGGAAAACTGAGGATGAGAGAACGTTCGTGATAGGCGGAGAGTGTCTGCTGAGACTCGCCTATCAAGTAAGGAACAGGAAGAGACCGCGGAATTTGAACGATGGTCGCCGCGGAATTTGAACGATGGACGCCGCAGCCGCAACTTCTTTACAGGTAATATTTACAATGTAAAAAATTCTATCACTCGAGTATAAGCCGAGGGGGGGACTTTCAGCCCCCAAAAAATTGCTGAAAATCTCGGCTTATACTCGAGTATATACGGTATTATTATTATATAGGATTTATATAGCGCCAACAGTTTACGCAGCGCTTTACAATATAAAAGGGAGACAATACAGTTACAATACAATAAAATACAAGAGGATTAAGAGGACCCTGCTCAGAAGAGCTTACAATCTAATAGAGTGGGGGCACACCATCGGTCTCCTCTCCCTGACAGGACGTGGATCTGTGTGTTTACACACACAGATCCACGGTCCTGCTCAGTTACTGGGCAATCGCGGGTGCCCGGCGGCCGCACGTGCATCGGGTCCCCAGTGATGCAGCGTGCGCGCGCCCCCTAGTGGCTCGGGAAGGCGCAACATTATATGACGTCCGCCCAGAATGAGAGAGTCTTTGTCCCGCCGTCATATGACGTCGGGCAGTGGACAAGTGGTTAAAGACTAGAGAGAACCTAGTTACAGGAGAAGACATTGTGTTTTTTTTTTATAAAACTGGAGAATGCAAAATCTGGTGCAGCTCTGCATAGAAACCAATCAGTGTCCAGGTTTTATTTCTAAAGCTTACTTGAGCAAGCTGAAGTTAGAAGCTGATTGGTTAATTTGCACAGCTGTACCAGATTCTGAGTGCACCAGTTTATTGGCCCGTACACACGATCCGAATATCGGAAGAAAACGGTCGTCCGAGGAAGAATCGTACGATTTTCGGATCGTGTTTAGACTACTTTCGAGAGCCGATCACGACAGTTCATCTGATATTATTCGATCGGACAAGTCCGAAAATACAATACAAATATATTACAACACATGACATCACTTCCATTTTTTTTTCTGTCGTACGAGAATTTTCATGACTTTAGTAACCTATTAAATTTCTACTTGCGACTATTAAGCGAAAAAATTAGAACGATCTGTCGTACGATATTCGGATCGTGTGTACCGGCCATTAATAAATCTCCCCCTAAAAGTTCAAAGTGGAAAACAATCAGGAGATCTTGAGGTCCTCAAAAAGCTAGTGGATGACTTTGCTTATCAAACTCTGTCTATAACTGTTACTTTATTATACATTATCCCTTAATGTTCATGCCACAGTTGAAAACATCTACCAGCAATGTCTTGAACTATGGGATAGAAATGCCAGAAAACACCAGACGTAACCCTTTGCAAACATAACAGGACATAAAAACTCTATGCCTTTGAGCCCAGGGCACCAGCACCGCAGGACATGAATTCTAATCCATTATTCAATCAAAGCTTTTGATTTCTGAAACAAAATACCAAACAATCAGGACCAACTTCTCTATAAACATGGATAAAATATATATTTTTTTTTTCTAAAGAGCAACCCATTTAAAAGCATTTGGCATCAGATTCTACTACTTGTGGACTGATTGCCAAGTCCAAGTTCTCTGCATGATCTAAATAAATCATTATATTGCTTATTGGATCTGGAGACACTAGGTTATGTCAGATTTGCTTAACTCACAAGGATTGAACGCTCCGAACTGTTTATAAGCAAAGTCTCAAATTATATTTGACTTAATGTGTTGTTAAACTGTCTTTCTCAAGCCCCAGTAAAGGTCAGTCCATTTAAAAGAAAGGGATGAAAACCATCAGGCAGAAGACATGTTTGTGGCATTGATTTAGAAGCCTGGACTAGTATTAAGTGCCTTGGGAAAGAGAGGGATTAACATGTATAAAAAAGGTCAAGAATTATTTTGCACTGTTGTTGTTTTGAAACTGGTTTGTGAGCAATGGGAAGGGGGATTAAGTGCTCTTAGTTTTATTGTACCCCTGTATTATTGCATATTTATTGCTGTACTCTCTTATTGCAGTCTGACCTTTCTCACAAGATAGGTCCTAGACAGATAGGGGACATGGTGCACCGATGCTTGCAAGGAATGTAATGTCTTCTGGACCATCCGCCCTTCGAAGCCATGCGTTATTGGTTCCCTGGGATAAAAGGAACAAGCTGGAAACATTGATATGTCTTTTTTTATTGCACACAGCCTCTTGGACATTCGTACATGGACAACTCTTATGCCCCGTACACACGATCGGTTTTCCCGTCGAAAAAAGTCTGAGAGCTTTTGGTCGGGAATCCCGATCGTGTGTATGCTCCATCGGACTTTTTCCAAAGGAAAAACTGCCAGAAAAAGATAGAGAGCAGGTTCTCTATTTTCCTGTCGGGAAAACATCAGATCGGAATTTCTGATCGTGTGTACAAATCCCGACGCGCTAATTTCCGACGCATGCTCGGAAACAAATCGGAAGCATAGAACTTCATTTTCTCGGCTCGTCTTTTACGTCACCGCGTTCTTGGCAGTCAAAAGTTCACCAAACTTTTGTGTGACCGTGTATATGCAAGGCAGGCTTGAGCAGAATTCTGTCAGAAAAACCATCCAAGTTTTTTCCGACGGGAATTCCGCTCGTGTGTACAGAGCATAAGACCTGAGAACACTTCAACTCCTCCACTCCTGTGTGCTTTGGGACAGTTATCAGTGACTCTAATATGCTACTTTAATAGACAATAGCTGCAAATAAATATGTTCTTTGTGTACTGTAGGTCTTGACGACCTGTCTGGAAAGTCAGATTCACAGTACTAAACCTCTCTATCAAAAACAGGAGCGCACCAAGAATGTATTTAGGGATCATGCTGTTCTAGGCACACCTGAGCGATGCTCAAATTTTGTATCATGTGAATATTTTGGCAAATGCATTACTATAATCAGCTATTAGAGGCAGCATGAGGTCTTCTTTATATGCAGAACTACTTTGTATTAGTAATGTCAACCAAACAAAAGAAAGAAGAGATGCTTTCATGTTTCATAAACTGTAGTGAGTCTTCTGACTCCTCTCAAAATCCTCCAAATGTCCTTCCCTCTATAGTATGCTTGATACAATTTGTAACAAATGCCTAGAAGTGACCAGAAGATAAAAACAAAATAAGGAAAAAGGTATAACAAACAGTTCATTCTGAAGCTTAGTGCTGCCCCCTCAAACCGACAGTGCCATTTTGGTAAGTACAATTCTGATAGGACAGGCAATTTTTGGCTGAGGAGTTTATCATATCATAAAATACATAAATTGAGGGTATTGTGAGCTGGAAAACAGTAAGGCAGGTTGTACGTTTTTCCAGAGCAGCGCAGTGCAAAGAAATCCACATCCTCACGCAGCACAATGGCCAATAAATATTATAGACACTATGCAGTGTGTAGATATACAGTATATACCAGACACTTTATTAGGAACACCTTGCTAGTACCGGTTTAGACCCCCTTTGCCCTCAGAACTGCCTTAATTCTTTGTGGCAAAGATTCAACAAGGTGTTGGAAATATTCTTTAGAGGTTTTGGTCCATATTGATAGCATTACAGCTTTGTCTGCTGCACATCCATGATGCAAATCCACCACATCCCAAAGGTGCTCTATTGTATTGAGATCTGGTGACTGTGGAGGCCATTGGAGTACAGTGACCTCATTGTCATGTTCAAGAAGCCAGTTTGAAATGATTTGAGCTTTGTGACATGGTGCATTATACTGCTGAAAGGAGCCATCAGAAGATGGGTACACTGTAGTCATAAAGGGATGGACATGGTCAGCGACAATACTCAGGTAGGCCATGGCATATAAACGATGCTCAATTTCTCAATATCCCCCACACCATTACAATACCACCAACCTGAACTGTTGATACAAGGCAGGATGGATGCATGCTTCATGTTGTTTATGCTAGAGCCTGACCCTACCACCTGAATGTCGCAGTTGAAATCGAGATGCATCAGACCAGGAAATGTTTTTCCAATTTTCTATTGTCCAATTTTGGTGAGCCTGTGCGAATTGTAGCCTCAGTTTCCTGTTCTTAGCTGACAGTAGCGGCACCCGGTGTGGTCTTCTGCTGCTGTAGCCCATCTTCTTCAAGGTTCGATGTGTTGTGCATTCAGAGATGGTATTCTGCATACCTTGGTTGTAACGAGTGGTTATTTGAGTTACTGTTGCCTTTCTATCCTTTTGAACCAGTCTGCCCATTCTCCTCTGACATCAACAAGGCATTTTTCATCCACACAACTACCTCACTGGATATTTTCTCTTTTTCGGACCATTCTCTGTAAACCCGAGAGATGGTTGTGCGTGGAAATCCCAGTAGATCAGCAGTTTTTTAAATACTCACACCAGCCTGTCTGGCACCCACACCCATGCCATATTCAAAGTCACTTAAATCCCCTTTCTTCCCATTCTGATGCTTGGTTTGAACTTCAGTAAGTTGCCTTCACCACGTCTAGGTGCCTAAATGCATTGAGTTGCTGCCACGTGATTGGCTTATTAGTAATGTGTGTTACCAAGCAATTGAACAGGTGTACCTAACAAATTGGCCGGTGAGTGTATATATTATGTATATATAAATATTATATATATATATATATATATATATATATATATATATATATAATATATTAAGAGGACCTTTGTGGCAGCCAGGTATGATTTTAATGAAAGCTGATGTTTTCAATATAAAGAAAATGACATTAACAAGTTATGAGATCTGAGTGATCTGATTTACATATACTTGAATGCAGGCTTTATTACCTTCCTGTTACCTAATGCCTGCATTATGAAAGAATGAGGAAATTGGACCATCCATTGGGCACATCAGACAAATAATTAACAAAAAAATCTAATGACTGAATTTTTTATTTTTGCCTAACAAGCTGTGTATGTGTCCCCGCAATGCACAGAAGTGGGCTAAGCAGCCACCCTAACAGGAACTTTCAAAACATTTTTGTGAGTCTAACATCAGTCAGATCCTACCAGTCATGATCTGCGCAATATACCGTAGGTAGCACAAAGATAAAACAAACCTAAATAACAGTAAAATCAAAATACTTTTCCAATCTGCAGCCTAAAGCCCCATGCACACAGGGCGTTTTTGCAGCTGCTGTCAGCAGCGTTAGACGTTTTTTTTTTACAGCTGCAAAACGCCCATCCATGTTATTCTATTGTGTCATGCACACATAGAGCTTTTATGAGCTCCAAGTGGCATAGGCGTTTTCCAGCTGCAAAAAAAAACCAATACCAGTGCGCCCGACGCTATTAAACGCGCATAAACCCCACGAAAACGCGCAAAAACGCTGCAATTGCGTTTTTGAGCTCCAGCATTTTTTTTTTTTTTTTTTTTAAAAAGGTCAAAAATTTTTTACAAAACATGGACAGGCGTTTTTAAGCTGAAAAAACGTGGCAGTAAAATGCCCTGTGTGCATCCAGAGTGTGACATGTTTGGCATGTGTGCGTCACAAAACCAAATTTACACCATATGTTGAGCTCTTCATTTTAGCAGGGGAAGTTTAATGCATCACATAATTCCCACCTCCTAGGGTCAGTATACCCTCTAGCAACAACAGAGGAGTGTGTCCTCACAACTTAATTGCACTTATTATCCATTTACAATGAATTGTCACAAGTGAGTAAAACAAATAGCAAACAACCGCTAAAAATCCCTAAACAGAAGCTTTTTCACTACAGTTACTCTGCCCAATGGGCACTCATCGTTTTTAGTATACTAGGTGATTTAAAACATTACTATACCACAGTTCATGTCCCTTCAGACAGCATGACTGACTGGGTTCAACCCAAAAGCTTGCTGCCACCAAGTAATAGAAGCATAAAACACTCTCACTCTTCATAGCAATAATCTGTGTATGCTCAGCAGTTTGTTGTTATGTAGTTTATGTTGTCTAAAGGCTGACAGTCTGCATATGCCGGTGTCGTATCTTTTCTATGGTGAAATGAAAAGCTGAAATGTAAATATGTAGAGCGTGCTTGATTCTACAAGCCATTGCTATCCCAGTTCTTCACTTTATACCAATTTCAGCATTACCTAATAGGAAATGTGTAAGCAACCTTAAAGCGATATCAAACCCAAAACCAGAAATGTAATATACCGCAGCTTACCAATCAATAGATGTGGTGGCTGCATTTGTTTTCTTTGTTTAGCCGTTTTTCTCTCTGTATTCACCTGGTGATCTGCCCAGTAACACACCTCCTGTATTAGTGTGCCTCCACTGTGGATGAAGGAGCACAGGGGGCACTTTTGGGCAGCAGCATTGGTAATCTGAGGGTAGTGTTATATCTTGTACACACGATCGGAATTTCCGATGAAAAAAGACTGACGGAATTTTTTCATCGGATATTCCGACCGTGTGTGTGCCCCATCGGACTTTTTTCCGTCGGAGTTTAGAAATAGAACATGTTTCATTTTTTTCCGATGGAAATTCCGATCGTCTGTGTGGAACTCTGACGGAGAAAAAAACACACATGCTCAGAATCAAGTCGACGCATGCTCAGAAGCATTGAACTTCATTTTTCTCGGCTCGTCGTAGTGTTGTACGTCACTGCGTTCTTGAAGATAAGAATTTGGTCTGACAGTGTGTATGCAAGACAGCTTGAACGGAATTCCGACGGAAAAATTCCATCGGATTTTTTCTCATCAGAAATTCTGATCGTGTGTACAGGGCATTAGATGTACTAGCAGACTCAAATACATTAACAATTGAAGCTAAGCTCCAGTTACTATATAAGCAGTTACAGAAAACAGTTTTTTTTCATTTTGGGATAAAGTTTTACATACATAAAAGCTGAACACAATGATTGTAATCACCCTTGCCAGTGTTAAATGGTTTGTCAAATCTCTGTAACTGATATATCTTGCAAGAGAGCTTGTTGTTTTAACAAACAAGATTTGGTAAGCTGCAATATAATAAATATTTGCTTTTGGGTTTAAAGGAGTTGTAAAGGCAGAAGTTTTTTTATCTTAATGCATTCTATGCTAAAACCTTTTGTGTATAGCAGCCTCAACAGCACTCCCTAATTACTTACCTGAGCCCCTTCTCTCTCCAGCGATGTCCACAAATGTCTAAGCTGTCCTGGACACTCCTCAGCCAATCAGGGGAGAGACTTTGCTTTGCTCCTGTGCCACCATAGGAAGCTACTGACTGTGGAGGCACTCAATAGGAGGGAGGGGCCAGGAGCAGCAAAGAGGGACCTGAGAAGAGGAGGATCAGGGCTGCTCTGTGCAAAACCAACTGCACAGAGGAGGTAAGTACATGTTTGTTATTTTTATTTATTTTTTTAAACAAGATTTTACAATCACTTTAATACTGCTTTAATATGAAATATTTAATTTGAAGTATACCCCATCAACCCAATGGACTTATTTAGTGTACTGTATATCCCAAGTAGCCAATGTCCCCCACATACATAGGCACCGGTTTTAGCACCCACTATAAAATTGCATACCTGAAATCATGGAAAAGATTACAATTACCCATCTTGACCTGAGCTTGCACAGGCTTTACTGCCTGCCACTGATTGTAACACGTACAGCCTGGCACAAAGCTTGTCTCCACTTTGGGTTAGCGGATGGCCATAAAAAATAAAGACACTCCCTGTCTTCACTTTGTTGCATACTTCAAATGGATTGACCATATTCTATATAGTTGCTTGCCAGCCATCCTCTTCATGTGCCAGGCTCAAGATGGAAAGATCACCACTAAAAAAGTAAGGGCTATGCCAACCTGAGAAGCCAGGGTCAGTAAAAAAGTTTAGAAAAACAAAAGGGCCCGTAGTGTTCATCATTAAACGTCAAGATAACAAACCAATGCATTTCAGAGGTCACAAAACTCTCCCCTCTCAGGGCCTAAATTGCAAATAAGGATGAAAATAGACTCAAGGGAGTTAGTTGGATGTGGATGCTGGGATAGAATTTCTTATTTAAAAAACTGGCTTCAGCATTTGGTTGTTTAAAAAGCCCACCTTTGGATCCAGCACCTTCTATCCACACCATTCGAAAGGGTAGTTAAAATGTATTTCTTCCTTAATCTGAGATATGACAAATAGGTACATATATACATAAATACAATTTTCTGATGCAAAAGCTTGTGAGGAGTTGCACTTTTAATTTTAAAGTTTCTTTACTGAACTGCTAACAATCTAATGTACAGATTTTAACGTTCAATGTGTATCTAAGTAAAAATCAACAGATCTTCAAGCCAACAGCAAAGTACGAGTAATAACCTTATAACATAAATGAGTATAGCAAAAATAGACAGGGACTAAAATATTGGCACTATTAGATAGAAGTTGTTAGAAGCCTGTAAACAAAGCAGGTATCTTTAATACAGGACTATATGTTTAAATCTTATATCTACATGTGATAATCAACAAAATGGTCTCAATAAAGTGGGTCAAGATCCATACTCAGTATAGGTAAGGTTAATCTTGTATTGCCCATGGGCACAGGAAAAAAGGCTTAACCTCAGTGGCAAAGGTTACAAATGCCTGCCTGTCCATCACTGTAAACCCACTTGAGCCATCATTGTCTGTCCTATGGCCAGGGAAGGGAGACAGTCCCTTATTGTTCCTGGAGCCTACAGCATAGACTGTTGGTTACCAAAATGAGCAAGGGGTCATCTGACTCGTGTTGGGGTTCCTGTTTCTTTTCCTGATCGAGCTAGCATAAAAACATAAGGGTTATATAGCTAAAGGGCTAGAATTAACTCCATTGTTCTTATTGTGATTTAATAGGTAAACAGGGTATTCCTGCATGTTGTTAAACTGTCACTTTAATTAATGAAATATGGTACAGCTAATGAATCATTAACCCCACAGAATATACATTCTGTAAGCATTATGTTAGGAATCCCTAATTCATATACAAGAAGAGAAACATGGCTTTTGAATAATGTAATGGGAAATAGTTTCATCTGCCTCATTTGCACAGTAGTTCCTGTTCTGGTTTCACAGCAGAATGTAACCAGTGTTGCTCAGTTTCCATGTACATACTTTCGATTTATTTAATAATTTCTTAATTTTTAAGGTATGGTGATCCAATGATTTACTAAAGGGTCAGCAGAATTTTTAAAATGTACTACATTTACACAATGTGGAATATAACTAAGTAAAGGGACCAGAGAACCTTGGATGCTGTCTGTAAATTAGCAAAGATCTGTACAGCCTAAAAGTTATAAATTCATGTCCATGGTTGATGACCTAATGAAGTGTAATTTAAAACTTTCATAGTCACCACCCGATGCAGGAGTGATCCTTCACAACTAACCCTTATGGAAAAAGCTTACGAGAAGGTTTTCTGAGCACCTTCCTGAGCACAGAAGGGGTTTATATCCTTCGTGCCCAGTAAGAAAATAGTTTTTACACTGACATCCAATTTATATAAATATGCTCTCCATGAAATATAGGTACCATAACACATAATATAATTTAGAAATGTGATATGTGATATTTTCCTTGGATATTAACCGCTTCCCGACCGCCGCACGAAGATATACGTTGACAGAATGGCACGGACAGGCAAATGGGCGTATATATACGTATCCTTTAATTTGCTGCCGTGTGGTCGCGCACGACATGTCACGGCAAGCCACACCCCCTAACAGTTAGAAGCACTCCCTAGGTCACACTTAACCCCTTCAGCGCCCCCTACATGTTAACTCCTTCACTGTCAGTGTCATTTTTACAGTAAGCAGTGCATTGATCGCTGTAAAAATGACAATGGTCTCAAAATGGTGTCAAAAGTGTCCGATGTGTCCGCCATAATGTCGCAGTCACGATAAAAAGCGCGGATCGCCGCCATTACTAGTAAAAAAACAATTATTAATAAAAATGCCATTAAACTGCCCCCTATTTTGTAGACGCTATAACTTTTGCGCAAACCAATCAATAAACGCTTATTGCAATTTTTTTACCAAAAATATGTAGAAGAATACATATCGGCCTAAACTGTTTTAATATATTTTTTGGGTATATTTATTATAGCAAAAAGTAAAAAATATAGCATTTTTTTCAAAATTGTCGCTCTATTTTTGTTTATAGCGCAAAAAATTTAAACTGCAGAGGTGATCAAATACCACCAAAAGAAAGCTCTATTTGTGGGGAAAAAAGAACGTCAATTTTGTTTGGAAGCCACATCGCACGACCGCGCAATTGTCAGTTAAAGCGACGCAGTGCCGAATCGCAAAAAGTAGCCTCGTCTTTGGCCAGTGAAATCATCCAGGGCTTAAGTGGTTAACAGACATCAACTGCCCCAGTATAACATTTCCACTTTGCAAAGATTGGGATTTACTGGTGACTGAAGTGACTTGAAGTGACTATTGTGAACAGATAATAATAGGCAAAGTATGATCTTGGTATATTTTAAATGCTAATTGCCTGATCTACTGTTAGGCATTGCAGTAAGATTATCATGTTTCAGTAACCACTTAATTCCAATAACAGT
The DNA here is from genome assembly GCA_029206835.1 of Rana muscosa. NCBI lineage: Eukaryota > Metazoa > Chordata > Amphibia > Anura > Ranidae > Rana > Rana muscosa. The sequence continues at coordinate 186,587,448 of CM055122.1, read as the reverse complement.
GCTCTCAAAGTTTTAGTGGTCTTTTAATACCACTTTAATACTTTGAAGTGTTCAGTCTCACGCAGACAGCGGGTTGTAGCATACACTCGTTAGTATAAGATCATAGTGCAAACTATCCAATCTTCCTTACCTGGACAGAATTATTCTAAATATAACTGCAAAGTAGTTACATCAAAAACTGCTGCTTACAAAAAAAAGGTGACATGGCCTCATCCTGAAAAGGATATCTGTCTTAGAAGATACAAGTTCATCAGAACCAAGATAATTCAGATTATAGGGCTTAGTTATTAAAAATTTCAGGGGCAAAAATGAAACAATTTCCCATAGTAGTAGCTAATAATGTATAGTAACTAATAATGTTAGACCTCTGTTATTATTACTCAGGACTTATATACCGCCAACAGTTTGTGTAGCGCTATACAACATGAGGGCAGACAGTACAGTTACAATACAATTCAATACAGGAGGAATCAGAGGGTCCTGCTCGTTAAAGCTTACAATCTAGAATTAAATATGCAATCTGATAAGCTGCTAGGCAATTGCTCTATTTGTGCTCCAATTTTCTCCAATCAGATCTATTGATATCCTACTTCTACACAGAAGTCATTATTCTTAGATTCTTAGGAACAGCTACTTTCTACACTTGAATACATTGTAGCACTAGTTACATGTTCTGGTGTATGACCAATGTAGGGGCATTTATAAAAGAATACAAGTTGTGAGGGTATTCTTATAAATAAACCACATTTTTGTACATGCTATTCTAATGTCCTGGTTTTTGCATGATTTATTTATACGGCTGTCTATATGAATGTCCCTGGTGTATTTATTTTAATTCCTCAATACTTACATATTCTACTCTTTAAAAGATGAATAGTTACTTTATATTACACTGTTTGAACAATCTTGTTTAAAGGAAATAAGCCATGTAATATTTGTAATTGGTGGCCAACTGTAACAAACCACACTCTCCAGGAGTCTTTTAGGAGGAACACTGGTTAATAGTACATGTATCTGCTAGGTAATCAGTCTCACAGCTGGAATGCAGAGGTCCTCCCTGCCCACGTATTTACCCAACATAATGGAAACTACGAGCAATTATCTTTCAGGATTAATCTGCAGCGTCTACTCGGTTTCATCTGTTTAAAATATCAGCCAATTTATATCTAATATAAATGGACACAAGGTAAACTTGAAGGGCAAATTCTTAACTCTCTGATTCTGATAAGACTTGCATGTGGGACCTGTATTCCTTTCAAATGCCACTTTCATTAAACATCACTAGACCTTGCTTAGCTGTATTTCAAGGCAAAGGGATGTCTACACCTATTCATGTTCTCAGCAGGGGTTCAGAAAGTCTCACTTGATGCAATCTTGAAGTCTGTCAGAAAATATAAGCTGGGACAGCATTGGATTCCCTTTGGAACATAAAGCAACAATCAGGACTTTTTCTGTGCTGGACATCAAAGAACAATGATATCATCTATGTGTTTACTAAGAGATGCTCGGTAACATGGAGTTATTTTGCCATCCAAAGAAGGTATTCCCCACTGAAATAAGACCGTGACACTTTTGCTGAATGTTTCACTTACGAAACCTCATAAGCAAACATAAGATACGCGAAGTTAGCTTAAAGTGTAAAGTCAAAACTTTTTTTTTTCGTTTTGGATTTAGCAGGGATGGGTTAGAACCTCTGTCAAGGTTTTATTGCTTTCTATGTCTCCATTGCAGAAATGGACCCCTCTATTTGTACTCCATACTATTGTCACCAAGACAGAAAGTATCAGAAAATCCAAAGTTTTTGAGTTTTAAGCCCCGTACACACGATCGGTTTAACTGATGAAAACCGTCCGATGGATGGTTTTCATCAGACAAACCGATCGTGTATGGTACCCATCGGTCTTTTTTCCATCGGATGGAAAAAATAGAACTTGTTTTTAAATTTTCCGATGGACCAAGAACCGATGGTAATTTGCGATCGTCTATGGGCAAGTCCATCGGTTAAAAAACCCACGCATGCTCAGAATCAAGTCGACGCATGCTCAGAAGCATTAAACTTAATTTTTCTCGGCTCATCGGAGTGTTTTACGTCACCGCGTTTGGAACGGTCGGTTTTTTGACTGATGGTGTGTGGCCAAGACTGATGAAAAACAGTTTCATCGGATTTCCGATGGTCAAATCCATCGGACGAAAATCCATAGGTTATCCGATCGTGTGTACAGGGCTTTAGAGTTGTCACCAGAACATAAGGTGCGGATGAATCTTCAAATAGAGACACCTGTTCTAGAAACATTTAAATTAAGCTGGCCATAGATGGATCTTTTTTTTTTGTTCAGCCAACAGGCACAAATGAGGTGGATGAAAGTGTCCCCCAACCCCGGGACATTGTATTCTGACAGCTTAATCTCTCCACAAGAAAAGTTTTCCAGCATGACGATTCAATAAAATGATCAACTTTGGTCAAGCAGGGACAGCCACACACTGATCGAAATTTGTCAGGTTCCTGCTGAACTTTGGGAGAATGTTTTGGCTTTATGAACACTTTAAGAATTCTGAGGCCCTATTTATTAAAATTAAAGAAAGCTGGCAGTATGGTATTGTCTATTTCAACCATTATAGTCGTTTGGATTATTTATTTACACTCTACAAAGAGCAAAATGTGAGGATGCAGTTTCCTACATCCATCAATCAGATTTAATTTTGGTGAAGCTGAACTGCAAAACTAAAGTGGTCACTTTCTTGTTTAATAGTTTTTATTGATAGTTTTAGCAAGCACAGGACATAAAAAGTAGGTGGAAACCCAAATACAGGTATACATTGGTGTAATGTCAAATTGAGTCTACAAGCCCATTGCATGAAAGCATAGATAAAATTAGCACATACAAATAAAACATACTATTGAATTTTTCAAGGTTCCATTTCAACCTTCATAGGCCATGTGATAAATATAACCAAAAAAGGGGAGCGTGTTTGTAGGTCTGTTCATTGACTGTTGAAGTGTCTGTGTGGGGTAAGTAAAGGTCTATGCCTGTGTGTAAAGTTAGAATTTGTTGCTGCCACTAGCAAGTAAAGGAAAGAGTGTATGTAATGAAGGTTATATTGGGACAGTAGTTGTTGGAAATGATCAAATTGTATCCCATGGGGAAATTGTCCAGTTTCCGATTAAGGGTTAAGTTAGAGTCTCTACATGAGAAAATTGTTCCCTTCTGGTGTTGTTTAAGTGGAAATAAAATGAAAGAAGGGAATCGTGTTTGCTGGGAATTAATATTGTAATAGGTGTATAGTGACACTAGCATCCTGGAGTTTAACTTGTAACAGGGTCAGCTATCTGCTTAAAGCAGTCAAAGTGTAGGTTTTTCCTAAACATTATCAACACTCGTATTTGCTTGGTCTGGGTTTTCTGTTGCCCGTAAACCCTGCTGGAAGTAAGCACTGAATTATCTGGGGGTCAAGGATTTTTGAATATGGGTCTACTGAAAGCATGCAACATTAATTCGGTGAGAATGCAGGTATTTCAATACTTTGACCCTTTTGAATAGAGAGTTAAGGCCCAGAACATCTGAGGGGGTTAGGAGCCATTGGTAATAGTGAAAACAGAAGATAAAATTTGCAAGTGTACATAGTCAAGTCAACCCCAGTGGGAGAGGGGGTGAAGGGAAGACTGGAACAGGTTAGAAAGAATGGGGAAAAAGAAAATAGCTAGTAGGAGCGTATCTTAAAAAAAGAAAAAGGAAAGTGTGGTGTGAGTAGGTGGGGGTTTGCGCATTTTGAGCACTAGTGTGCAAACTCTATGAGTAAAATTGGTCTCATGGAGTCTGATAGGGAGCATGAATATGATTCAGGAGAATGAAGAGTTAGTCTGAAAGTTTTAATATAATTTCTGACAACGCATACATTGTGTCTGGTGAGCCAACACCAGGAGGAATTTTTACTACAAAAAGTACACAAAACAGCAATAACAACAATACCTATCGTAAAGAGAATCCAGATGCACAATGAAAATTTATTGAAGGGTGGACTATTTGCTTTATGACCTCCGCTTAAGGGTGTGGGAACATGAAATCGAAAATAATATGTAGGGTCGTTTAGCTGGATAATAAGAATCTATTAGGGGTGAATGCCCCCCCAAGGACTTACAGGGGGTTTATAGTAGCCATTCAAGAAATATCTAGGAAAGCATCTTTTCAAGTATCAATAAAAACAGGAACTTGGAATAACAATATTTTCCTAATGCAGGTATAAAAGTAGAAAGGAAAGTATGCTGAGCAGGACCAACAGGGAGCCACAGCAGCACATCAGACTCTCTGCAAAGCCTGTCAGCGCCTCTAAAAATTAAGAAAGGAAAGTGTGATGTGAATAGATGAAATTAGGGTGGGTGTTTGCGTGTTTTGAGCACTGGTGTGCTAGGTCTATGAGTACAATTGGTCTCATGGGGTCTGAGAAAGGAAGCATGGATTTGATTCAGGAGAATGAGCCAAGAGATAACAACAATACCTATCATAAAGAGAATCCGATGAAAAACAAAAATATATTGAAGGGGTAACTATGCGCTTTATGACCTCCGCTTAAGGGTGTTGGAACATGGAATCTTGTAAAGGTGGTCTAGCTGGATATTAAAAATCTATTAGGGATGAATGCCCCTCACAGACTTGCAGGGGTTTATAATAGTGACTTAAGTAATATATAGGAAACATCTTTTCAGGTATCAATAAAAATAGGAATTTAGAATAACAATAATTCCCTAACACAGGTATAAATGTAGGAGGGTAGGCAAACTGCAGCACATTGTACCCCCTGCAAAGCCTGTCAGTAGTAGCATAAACTCACAACAACTTAGTGTCCCATGTGCTATGGCATCCACTATAGGCAGACATTAGGACAGTGGATCTCTTTTCAATAAACCAGGACACACCGGCTGCAAGATGTTAACAGTATATACAGGGACATTTGCGCAAACAAAGCAGCACCTTGCATGGAGAAGATAGGATGGGCAATTCACAGTCTGTCCCAACAGGGGATACAAAGCATAAACCTGATGCTGATAATTTGAACTGGATAATAAGTGGCCACCAGAGATGAGTTCCACATGAAGACATGCAGAGACTAATAAAAAACATTTGGCAGGTAGCCATCATGGATGAGCATTAGGTCAATCACTTTCTGGCAAAAGAAAGATAATTGGGGGTTTACATATTATTTGGAAGTGGTGAGGTGATTTAAACACAGGGAGAAAAGGCATAAAAGTTCCTAAAATATATAGGAAACCACACAGAAACTGAGAGTTAGGCTAATGCCGCGTACACACGTGTGTATGCTCCAGAGCATTTTTAACGGCGTGAAAAACGGCCATTAAAAATTTCGAACATGCTCTATTTTTTCACGTCGTTTTTCATGTCGTTTTTTTTAACGACGTGAAAAACGATAGTGTGTATGCTTTAACGAGGTGAAAAAAAACGCGCATGCTCAGAATCAAGTATGAGACGGGAGCGCACGTTCTGGTAAAACTAGCGTTTGTAATGGAGATAGCACATTCGTCACGCTGTAACGGACTGAAAAGCACGAGGCTGAAAAGCACGAATTGTCGCTCAACAAACTTTACTAACATGAAGGGTGGCACCATCCGAACGGAACTTCCCCTTTATAGTGCCGTCGTACGTGTTGTACGTCACTGCGCTTTGCTCAAGCGTTTTTTTTAATGATCGTGTGGATGCAAGACAGGCTTGAGAGGAAACAAGAAAAAAAACGACGAGAAAAACGTTGGTTTAAAAAATGGCATGAAAAACGATCGTGTGTACGCCGCATAAGACTTGAATGTTTATGAAGTAAAGGACAGTCCACAGTGATACAACCTACAGTCACTGAATTGTAAAAAAATAAATAACAGAATAGTTTAACAAATAGCCCATCTCAGATATTTTTTATGAATAAAAAGTAGTGGTAACCGTAGAGCCTGGTAGGTCATGGTCTAATGGTGCAGTGGTGAATTCCTCCTTAGAACGTTGCTGTGAATTTTGTCATTGTTTAGGTGGAATCTGTAAAGCTTGGTACACAGGGGGACGCCCCTCCGGCAGAACACACAGGTCAGCGCTCTCAGCCAATGATCAGATCCCGATAGATAGACCTTTTTTGATCATGCCCCTTCGACAGAAGGTGGTCAAATGGCCGGCTTCTGTTGGACCAGCTTCAGTACACCCATGCCAAATGTTGGCCAGTTTCTATTGACCCGGCTGATGACGTCTCTGATATTTGGCCCGTGTGTACGGTCCTTAACCCTTTGCTTTAAAAACATTTTTCTGGTGGTCTCCTGAGAGATGGTGTGGTGTTGCTTTCTTTTGTAGATAAAAATTAAGTTGAAGGGAAACCCCATTGGTACCAGATCTCGCAATCTCGCAGGATTTGTAGATAGGGCCACAGGGTCCTACATTTAAAAATGGCAATGGATGGATCAAAATTTGGCAGGTTCAGTAGGGACTGGCTAGTGATCCATCTATTTCATCAGTCCATCTACTGATTGACTGTTTACAAATGGACTTGCTAGAAATCTTTAGTTCAATCAGCTGCAGCACTGATCAGTGCATTCTGACAGTGGGGGGGTCCAGCTAACTCCTTCACTGTAACAATACAATGACGCAGTGGGGAGGATTCCAGCATTCACTTCAAATGTGTGGATGGGGAAATGGGTTTATTTTTTTCATCCAGCCCACTGGCTGGATGAAAAAAACTGAGCCATGTTTGGCCAGCTTTAGTATAGTACTTTGCACTAAATTAGCAAAAGACCTGATATTAATTATGTCCCTGGAAACTTTTGTTAGTGATAGCCCCCAGAAGATTTTCATTTTTGGAAAAATGATGGCACTCCATTACATCCCAAGTAGACCCATTTGGTAGTTTCCGTACTAGTGCCCTGTATCCATCTCTAATGCCTATGGAATGAAATCTTAAACAGTGCTGTGACCAAGCTGACAAAGTCTGGGATGGATTTGGGCAAGCCGTGAATATTCAAATTGCTCCTGCATGAGAGATTCTCCAAATCCTCTTGTTTATCTTTTAGGAGGGCAAGTTCCTTTAGAAGGTCCTCTATTTCTTTTTAGTGGCCTTCAAAACAACAGTGTTTGTTTTGGCTAGAGTGGAGAGGGATCAGAACACCTGTCAGATTTAATTGCGGTCTGTGCCCCCATTAGGGAGATTCACCCTCTCTATTTTTCCTATTTACAATTATCATTGAGAGCAAAAGTGAAAGTAAAACCCAAATTTGAATTGCCACCAGAACAGGAATAGAGGAGAATAGTGATGAGCCGAACACCCCCGGGTTCGGTTCGCACCAGAACCCGCGAACGGACCGAAAGTTCGTACGAACATTAGAACCCTATTAAATACAATGGATGCAAACGTTCGAATTCTAAAGTGCTAATTATAACAACTATTATGCATGTTATTGTCCTAAAAAGGGTTTGGGAACCCGGGTTCTGCACCAGGGGACATGTATCAATGCAAAAAGAAGTTTTAAAAACGGTCGTTTTTCGGGAGCAGTCATTTTAACCACTTAACGACCGCCCACCGCCGATTTACGTCGGCAGAATGGCACGGACAGGCAGAATCACGTAGATCTACGTGATCGCCTTTGTGCAGTTGGGGGGTCCATCCGGACCCCCCTTCACTGCAGTGAGCGGCCGTTAAGTGTTCGGGAGCGATCAGGCATGAGGGGGCGGCCGCTCGATTCCGCCCCCCCCTCGCGATCGCTCCCGGCCAATGAAATTGCTTCCTCCGCCATGTGATGTAAACACAGGCTGGAGGAAGTGATGTCATCTCCCTCGCCGTGGTCTTTTCGTTCCCGGCGCCGAGGAGTGAAGACAGAGGTTAGTGCTCCAACAGTCCACTGACACGTAGGTACACATAGGCACACAAATCACCCCCCAGTCACCCCCAGATCACCCCCCCAGGTCACCCCAAAGCCCCCAATCACAGTGTCACTGATTGCAGTGATCATTTATTTTACTGATCACTGCATTTAGTGTCATCTGTGATTGTAAAAAGTTGCAAGGCAGTTAGGATTAGGCCCCTTTAGGTCCAGGGTAGCCCCCTAACCCCCCCTAATAAAGGTTTAACCCCTTGATCACCCCCCAGGTAACCCTTTCACCCCCTAACTTCAGCGTCACTAAGCGATTGTTTTTCCGATCGCTGTATTCGTGTCGCTGGTGTTTTAGATAGGCAGTTATTTTTTTTTTAGGTTCGCCGCAGGTTTTTATTGGTGTCAGGTACCCCCATATTTAACCTAATAAAGGTTTTAACCCCCTGATTGCCCCTAGTTAACCCTTTCACCAGTGATCACCATATAAAGGTTACGGGTGACGCTGGTTGATTAGTTTGCTGTTTATAGCATCAGGGCACCCGCCGTATATAACCCAATAAAGGTTTAACCCCCCTGATCGCCCGGCGGGTGAGATCAATTAGGTTTTAGCGCCAGAGAGGGTCTGCGTCGCCCCAGGCAGTGTTAGGTTAGTGCCAGTAACGCTAACACCCACGCGCAAAGCATACACCCCCCTTAGTGGTATAGTATCTGATCAGATCTATACTAGCATCCCCAGCGGTTTAGGGTTCCCAAAAACGCAGTGTTAGCGGGATCAGCCCAGATACCTGCTAGTACCTGCGTTTAGCCCCTCCGCCAAGCCCAGCCCAGCCCACCCAAGTGCAGTATCGATTGATCACTGTCACTTACCAAACACAACACACATAACTGCAGCGTTCGCAGAGACAGGCCTGATCCCTGCGATCGCTAACAGTTTTTTTGTAGCGTTTGATATATTTGCTGACGACAGTCAGGTGCTTTTTTTCCTGTGAATCTTACTAGTGTACCCCTAAATTTAGAGCCCAAAATGGCAAGTCGAAGGTACACTAGTAAAGAGGCCTACGAGATTCTGAGCATGACAGATAGTGAAGAGGAGGTCACGTATCTGTCAGATTCAGGCTCAGAATATCTTCCCGTAGAAGACAGTGACGTCAGCGGCCCCACGTCAGATAGCTCTGACGACGAAGTTGAGGTCCCTGCTAAGGTCAGGCGTACCCGATCCCGATCTTCTGAGGTTGTTGAGGAGCAAGAACCGCAGGTCTCTCGTATCATGGAGCAGAGTAGTACTAGCGCCGCTATTCCTTCTGGTGAACTGGCAAGCACCAGCGGCCTAGTACAGCCTGGACGTACATCCAGCACTGCAGTAACACTTGGTGACGTGGCGAGTCCCATAAGTGCAGTTCAAGCTGGCGAGGTGGCAAGCACAAGTAGTGTCCCGCTGCCACCAAGAAGACAAAGGCAGGCCCGTCGTGCCCATACTGCCCTTCCTGCAGAATTCGCCTATCCTGATTGGGTCCCCACCACTTCTGCAGAACCCGTACTTCCCCCATTCACTGCCCAACCCGGTATTCAGGTGGAAACAGCTGATTTTATGCCAATCGATTTTTATTCGCTGTTTTTCACGGAAGATCTCTATAGATCTATTGTGGACCAGAGTAATTTATATGCTGGTCAATTTATCGTCGCTAACCCCCAGTTGCCTAAAATTGCCAGAAATTGGAAACCAATTACGGTTTCCGAATTTAAGACCTTTCTGGGCCTTTCCCTCAACATGGGCACACATAAATTTCCGTCATTGCGTGCTTATTGGTCCACGCACCCAATTGACCACATGCCCGTGTTCTCTGCCTCCATGTCCAGGGCACGATACGAGCAGATTTTGCGGTTCATGCACTTCAACAACAATGAACTTTGTCGTCCACGTGGGGACCCTGAATACGACCGGCTCTATAAAATTCGGCCCCTCATAAACCACTTCAACGAACGTTTTGCAGCCTTGTTTACTCCCGATCAAGTTGTCTGCGTTGATGAGTCCCTGATTAAATTTTCTGGCCGCTTGTCTTTCAAGCAGTACCTTCCCAGCAAGCGTGCCAGATACGGGGTCAAGCTCTACAAGTTCTGTGACAGGGCAACAGGCTATGTAGTGAACTTTACGGTTTATGAGGGAAAAGACAGTCAGATTGAGTCGGTCAACTGCCCGGATTACATAGGGAGCGCTGGCAAGATAGTGTGGAACTTGGTGTCACCCTTATTCGGAAAGGGGTACCACTTGTATGTGGACAATTATTACACGAGCGTGCCACTGTTTAGTCACTTGTTTGATCATAAGATTGGAGCATGTGGCACCGTGCGACCTAATCGCCGGGGCTTTCTCCAGCGGCTTGTAGATGCCCGTCTTAGGCTGGGGGAGAGAGCCTGCTTGAAGTGTAATAACTTGCTCGCTATGAAGTGGAGGGACAATAAGAATGTTTTCCTTCTTACCTCCCTTCATGCAGACACGACAGTCCAAATTCGTACGGCGACTGGTGTTGTGGAGAAACCCCTCTGTGTCCACGAATATAACCAAAATATGGGAGGGGTGGACCTCAACGACCAGTTGATGGCGCCGTATCTAATTGACCGTAAGGCGAGACGCTGGTACAAAAAAGTGTCTCTATCATTATTCCAATTGGCTTTGCTGAACGCTCATGTGCTATACAGAGCTTCAGGCGGGACGTTATCTCTTCTAAAATTCCAGAATGAGATAGTCACAGAACTCCTGTATCCAGGCGGTTCTGCACCTCACCATCCCCAACCAAATGCAGTAAGCCGGCTGCATGAGAGGCATTATTCGTATGTCCTCCCGAGTACCCCTACCCAAAGCCACCCCCAAAAAAGATGTCGTGTCTGTAGCAAGCGCGGATTTAGGCGTGACACCCGTAGTTTTTGTCCACTCTGTCCTGACAAGCCTGGTCTTTGCCAAGGTGAATGTTTTGAACGCTACCACTCAAAAGTGAAGTTTTAGCGTAGGGTACAGCATTTCACAGACTAGGACACACTTACACAGGGTCTCCCAAGATGCCATTACATTTTGAGAGACCCGAACCATTACAGTTGTAAAGTTACAAAAAAAAGTGTAAAAAAGAAAAAAAAAACGTAAAAAACAAAACACAAAAAAAATATAAAATAAAAAAACCAAAAATAGTTGTCGTTTTATTGTTCTCTCTCTCTCTATTTTCTCTCTATTGTTCTGCTCTTTTTTTACTGTATTCTATTCTGCAATGTTTTATTATGCTTGCTTTTCAGGTATGTAATTTTTTGTTTTCAGGTGCGCCATTCAACTGCAGCGCGGAATTATTTATCTTGACAGCAACAGCGTTTGCTCCCACGATACATAAAGCCGTGACTCCAGTGCTGTAGGAGGTGATTTCACCACCACAGTTAAAAAAAAGAGCATATATGCCGAAGCATGGGGGCAGCAGGGGCGGAGGAGCGATTTTGCTCCTAATGCCGCGTACATACGGTCGAAATTCCGACCGTGTGTACGCGGCATAACTTTTTTGCGGGAGGATGCCCCCATGCTTCGGCATATATATATTTTAGGCACAGGTTGCGTTAAAACATTTTTTTATTTTTTACTAGGTTTTGTTTTGGTATTTGCTTTGCAGGTATGGCATGGTAAGGTCTTACTGTTGTACTGTAATGTTACTTTGTTTTAATGTTAACCACCATTTGCTTAGCAGGTACGCCATTCAGTTGCAGCGCGGATCTATTTATCTTGACAGCAACAGCGTTTGCTCCCACGATACATAAAGCCGTGACTCCAACGCTGTAGGAGGTGATTTCACCACCACAGTTAAAAAAAAGAGCATATATGCCGAAGCATGGGGGCAGCAGGGGCGGAGGAGCGATTTTGCTCCTAATGCCGCGTACATACGGTCGAAATTCCGACCGTGTGTACGCGGCATAACTTTTTTGCGGGAGGATGCCCCCATGCTTCGGCATATATATATTTTAGGCACAGGTTGCGTTAAAACATTTTTTTATTTTTTACTAGGTTTTGTTTTGGTATTTGCTTTGCAGGTATGGCATGGTAAGGTCTTACTGTTGTACTGTAATGTTACTTTGTTTTAATGTTAACCACCATTTGCTTAGCAGGTACGCCATTCAGTTGCAGCGCGGATCTATTTATCTTGACAGCAACAGCGTTTGCTCCCACGATACATAAAGCCGTGACTCCAACGCTGTAGGAGGTGATTTCACCACCACAGTTAAAAAAAAGAGCATATATGCCGAAGCATGGGGGCAGCAGGCGCGGAGGAGCGATTTTGCTCCTAATGCCGCGTATATACGGTCGAAATTCCAACGGAGGCTTATCCGTGGAGAAGTCCGACCGTGTGTACGCGGCATAACCTTTTATGCCGCGTACATACGGTCGAAATTCCGACGAAGGCTTGACCGTGTGTACGCGGCATAACTTTTTTGCGGGAGGATGCCCCCATGCTTCGGCATATATGCCCATCATTAGAAGTAGGTGGATGAAGGGAGGTATTCTAATGGTGGGCATACCCACCAATCAATCTCTTTTTTTCGTTCAGCCAATAGGCTGTATGAAAAAAAAGATTACAATACATGTCCAACAAGGACCAGCAACGTACTGGTATGTTGCTGGACTTTGAATGTTTATACCAGAATGATGCCTGCGGGTTTAGGTATCATCTTGGTATCATTCTTTTCAGCCAGCAGCCGGCTTTCATGTAAAAGCAATTCTAGCAGATAATTAGCCTCTAGACTGCTTTTACAAGCAGTGGGAGGGAATGTCCCCCCCCCCCGGATATAAAAAGCACCATTGGGAAATTGGGAAAGCATTTTATCACACCGATCTTGGTGTGGTCAGATGCTTTGAGGGCAGAGGAAAGATCTAGGGTCTAACCCCCCAATTTTTTTCAAAAAAAGAGTACCTGTCACTACCTATTGCTATCATAGGGGATATTTACATTCCCTGAGATAACGATAAAAATGGTAAAAAAATAAAATATGGAAGGCACAGTTTAAAAATAAAATAAAAAAGCCAAATAAATAATAATAAAAAAAAAAAGCACCGCTGTCCCCCCCTGCTATTGCGCAAAGGCGAAAGCACGCGTCGGTCTAGCGTCATATGTAAACAGCAATTGCATCATGCATGTGAGGTATCACTGCGAAGGTCAGATCGAGGGCAGTCATTTTAGCAGTAGACCTCCTCTGTAAATCTAACGTGGTAACCTGTAAAGGCTTTTAAATGCTTTTAAAAATGAATGTAGTTTTGTCGCCGCTGCGCGTTTGTGCGCAATTTTAAAGCATGTCGTGTTTGGTATCCATGTACTCGGCCTATGATCATCTTTTTTATTTCATCAAACATTTGGGCAATATAGTGTTTTTTAGTGCATTAAAAATAAAAAAAGTGTGTTTTTCCCCCAAAAAATGCGTTTGAAAAATCGCTGCGCAAATACTGTGTGGAAAAAAAAAAATGCAACACCCACTATTTTAATCTGTAGGGCCTTTGCTTTAAAAAAAATATATAATGTTTGGGGGTTCAACATAATTTTCTTGCAAAAAAAAAATTTCTTTCATGTAAACAAAAAGTGTCAGTAAGGGCTTTGTCTTCAAGTGGTTAGAAGAGTGGATGATGTGTGACATAAGCTTCCTAATGTTGTGCATAAAATGCCAGGACAGTTCAAAACCCCCCCAAATGACCCCATTTTGTAAAGTAGACACCTCAAGCTATTTGCTGAGAGGCATGTTGAGCCCATTGAATATTTTTTTTTTTTGTCCCAAGTGATTGAATAATGACCAAAAAAAAAAAAAAATGTACAAAAAGTTGTCACTAAATTATATATTGCTCAAACATGCCATGGGCATATGTGGAATTACACCCCAAAATACATTCTGTTGCTTCTCCTGAGTACGGGGATACCACATGTGTGGGACTTTTTGGGAGCCTAGTCGCGTACGGGACCCCAAAAACCAAGCACCGCCTTCAGGATTTCTATGGGTGTAAATTTTTGATTTCACTCCTCACTGCCTATCACAGTTTCGGAGGCCATGGAATGCCCAGATGGCACAAAACCCCCCCAAATGACCCCATTTTGGAAAGTAGACACCCCAAGCTATTTGCTGAGAGGTATGTTGAGTATTTTGCAGATCTCGCTTTTTGTCACAAAGTTTTGAAAATGTAAAAAAAGAAAAAAAAAAAGAAAAAAAAATGTCTTTCTTAATTTTCAAAAACAAATGAGAGCTGTAAAATACTCACCATGCCTCTCAGCAAATAGCTTGGGGTGTCTACTTTCCAAAATGGGGTCATTTGTGGGGGTTTTGGGCTATTTTGACATTTTATGGCCTTCAAAACTGTGATAGGTAGTGAGGAGTGAAATCAAAAATTTATGCCCTTAGAAACCTTGAAGGCGGTGCTTGGTTTTTGGGGTCCCGTACGCAGCTAGGCTCCCAAAAAGTCCCACACATGTGGTATCCCCGTACTCAGGAGAAGCAGCAGAATGTATTTTGGGGTGTAATTTCACATATAACCATGGCATGTGTGAGCAATATATCATTTAGTGACAACTTTTTGTACATTTTTTTTTCTTTTTGTCATTATTCAATCATTTGGGACAAAAAAAAAAATATTCAATGGGCTCAACATGCCTCTCAGCAAATAGCTTGGGGTGTCTACTTTCCAAAATGGGGTCATTTGGGGGGGTTTTGTGCCATCTTGGCATTTTATGGCCTTCAAAACTGTGATAGGTAGTGAGGAGCGAAATCAAAAATGTATGCCCTTAGAAACCTTGAAGGCGGTGCTTGGTTTTTGGGGTCCCGTACGCGGCTAGGCTCCCAAAAAGTCCCACACATGTGGTATCCCCGTACTCAGGAGAAGCAGCAGAATGTATTTTGGGGTGTAATTTCACATATGCCCATGGCATGTGTGAGCAATATATCATTTAGTGACAACTTTGTGCAAAAAAAAAACAGTTTGTCATATTCCCGCAACCTGTGGCAAAATATAAAATATTCCATGGACTCAACATGCCTCTCAGCAAATAGCTTGGGGTGTCTACTTTCCAAAATGGGGTAATTTGGGGGGTTTTGTGCTATTTTGGCATTTTATGGCCTTCAAAACTGTGATAGGTAGTGAGGAGTGAAATCAAAAATTTACGCCCTTAGAAATCCTGAAGGCGGTGCTTGGTTTTGGGGCCCTGTACGCGGCTAGGCTCCCAAAAAGTCCCACACATGTGGTATCCCCGTACTCAGGAAAAGCAGCAGAATGTATTTTGGGGTGCAATTCCACATATAACCATGGCATGTGTGAGCAATATATCATTTAGTGACAACTTTTTGTACATTTTTTTTTTTCTTTTTGTCAATATTCAATCATTTGGGACAAAAAAAAAATATTCAATGGGGTCAACATGCCTCTCAGCAAATAGCTTGGGGTGTCTACTTTCCAAAATGGGGTAATTTGGGGGGGTTTTGTGCCATCTTGGCATTTTATGGCCTTCAAAACTGTGATAGGTAGTGAGGAGTGAAATCAAAAATTTATGCCCTTAGAAACCTTGAAGGCGGTGCTTGGTTTTTGGGGTCCCGTACGCGGCTAGGCTCCCAAAAAGTCCCACACATGTGGTATCCCCGTACTCAGGAGAAGCAGCAGAATGTATTTTGGGGTGTAATTTCACATATGCCCATGGCATGTGTGAGCAATATATCATTTAGTGACAACTTTGTGCAAAAAAAAAAAAGTTTGTCATATTCCCGCAACTTGTGGCAAAATATAAAATATTCCATGGACTGAACATGCCTCTCAGTAAATAGCTTGGGGTGTCTACTTTCCAAAATGGGGTCATTTGGGGGGGGTTTGTGCTATTTTGGCATTTTATGGCCTTCGAAACTGTGATAGGTAGTGAGGAGTGAAATCAAAAATTTGCGCCCTTAGAAATCCTGAAGGCGGTGCTTGGTTTCCGGGGTCCCGTACGTGGCTAGGCTCCTAAAAAGTCCCACACATGTGGTATCCCCGTACTCAGGAGAAGCAGCAGAATGTATTTTGGGGTGCAATTCCACATATAACCATGGCATGTGTGAGCAATATATCATTTAGTGACAACTTTTTGTATTTTTTTTTTTTTTTTGTCATTATTCAATCACTTGGGACGAAAAAAAAAAATATTCAATGGGCTCAACATGCCTCTCAGCAATTTCCTTGGGGTGTCTACTTTCCAAAATGGGGTCATTTGGGGGGGTTTTGTACTGCCCTGCCATTTTAGCACCTCAAGAAATGAGATAGGCAGTCATAAATTTAAAGCTGTGTAAATTTCAGAAAATGTACCCTAGTTTGTAAACGCTATAACTTTTGCGCAAACCAATAAATATACGCTTATTGACATTTTTTTTTACTAAAGACATGTGGCTGAATACATTTTGGCCTAAATGTATGACTAAAATTGAGTTTATTCGATTTTTCTTATAACAAAAAGTAGAAAATATCATTTTTTTTCAAAATTTTCGGTCTTTTTCTGTTTATATCGCAAAAAATAAAAATCGCAGAGGCAATCAAATACCATTAAAAGAAAGCTCTATTTGTGGGAAGAAAAGGACGCAAATTTCATTTGGGTACAACATTGCATGTCTGCACAATTTACAGTTAAAGCAGCGCAGTGCCGAATCCCAAAAACAGGCTTGGTCCTAATGGCCCGAAATGGTCCGGGCCTTAAGTGGTTAATGATGCATAAAGTGAAAAAAAAAAAAGTCAAATATTCCTTTAAATATCGTACCTGGGGGGTGTCTAAAGTATGCCTGTGAAGTGCCACGTGTTTCCCGTGTTTAGAACTGTCCCTGCACAAAATGACACTTCTAAAGGAAAAAAAAGCCATTTAAAACTGCTTGCGGCTTTAATGTAATGTCTGGTCCCGGTAATATGGATGAAAATCTTTAAGAAAAATGGCATAGCTACCCCATGACCCCCCCCCCTACCCCAGCCCATTACCAGCCCCTTTGGGTCTTGTATGGATATTAAGGGGAACCCCGCACATAAAATAAAAAAGGCCCTATATACTCTGAACAGCCGTATACAGGCGGTGCATACAAGACAGGGACTGTAGGTTTGTTCTTATGTAGAATCTGTTTGTAATTTTGAACAGGTACATTGTTGAAGTGTAGCTCCAGCCCAAAAATCTATTTTTAAACTTTTTGGAAAACATAGGTAAGGGTTATCACCCCTGTAACATTTGTTTTGTTGTCTGTGCCCCTGTTCAGAACATTTCACCTCACTTTCCGTCCCAATGTCAACTGTTTTTGAAATGTGGTGTTTTTCTTGAAACAAGGATTGCTGATAAAGCATCAGTACAGAGGAGACACCTTTCTCCCATATTTATTCTTACAGGAGAGAATTTTCCTTCCTAGGGGTAGATTTCCTCTCACTTCCTGTTGTCTTCTTGCGTTTGCAAGTAGGAGTCGTTTGTAAGTTGGATGTTTGAAAGTAGGGACCAGCCGTATATACTCTGCAGAAATAGGCCCCTTAGTTGTTGGTGTTGGCACAACACTGTAAGCACTCACAGTTACTCTTGGTTGGTGCTGGAACGCCCTGCTGTCAACTATTATATCAGGAATTTTAATTACATATAATTGTTGAACAGTGGTAGTAAAAATTGGGCCTTTGATGGTGGTGCTGGTGCCACAACACTGTAAGCCCTGACAGTTACTCTTGGTGGGTGCAGCAATGGGCCCTGCTGTGAATTATTAGATCAAGAATTGTAATTGCATGCCCCTGTTGAACAGGGGCTGAAAAATTGGGCCTTTCGTGGTGGTGGTGGTGGTGGTGGTGTTGCCACAACACTGTAAGCCCTCAGAGTTACTCTTGGTGGGTGCAGGAATGGGCCCTGCTGTGAATTATTAGATCAAGAATTGTAATTACATGCCCCTTTTGAACAGGGGCTGAAAAATTGGGCCTTTCGTGGTGGTGGTGGTGGTGGTGTTGCCACAACACTGTAAGCCCTCAGAGTTACTCTTGGTGGGTGCAGGAATGGGCCCTGCTGTGAATTATTAGATCAAGAATTGTAATTACATGCCCCTTTTGAAAAGGGGCTGAAAAATTGGGCCTTTCGTGGTGGTGGTGGTGGTGGTGGCGTTGCCACAACACTGTAAGCCCTCAGATTTACTCTTGGTGGGTGCAGCAATGGGCCCTGCTGTGAATTATTAGATCAAGAATTGTAATTGCATGCCCCTGTTGAACAGGGGCTGAAAAATTGGGCCTTAGGCACTGGTGGCACAACACTACAACCCCTCACAGATACGTTACTTGGAGCACAGCAATGAGCCCTGTTTCAAAGTATTGCTTCAAAAATTGTAATGACACGCCCCTGTTAAACAGGGGCTGAAAAATTGGGCCTTAGGCACTGGTGCCACAACACTCCAACCCCTCACAGATACTGTACTTGGAGCACAGCAATGAGCCCTATGGCAAATTATTGCTAAAAAAATTGTAATTACACGCCCCTGTAAAACAGGGGCTGAAAAATTGGGCCTTAGCCACTGATGGCGGCACCCATGAACAAAAATGATCTTCCAAGCTATCATCATCAATCGTATCATTGAGGACTCGGAGGAGGAGGATAGCCAGTCAACATAACAGCACAAGCACTCAGCATCAGCATCAGTCTTGAAGGGATGTGACATGTTAAAATCAATTAGTCTGTTATATCAGCATCAGGTGTGTGGTAGCTGGTGGTGATCCAAGACTGGTTCATCTTGATGAAAGTCAGTCGATCAACCGAGTCGGTGGACAGGCGCACCCTGTGATCCGTGACAAATCCTCCAGCAGCACTGAATGTGCGTTCCGAAAGAACGCTGGATGCAGGACAGGCCAGTAGCTCAATTGCATACTGTGCAAGCTCTGGCCAGTGATCCATCCTCAAGACCCAGTAAGCCAGAGGATTTTCAGTGGGGAAGGTGTCCAAGTCTGACCTTGCCCCTAGATATTCCTGCACCATGTTTATCAGACGCTGGCGATGGTTGCTGGAACCGATCATACTTTGGGGCTGCGGACTAAAGAATTGTCTGAACGCATCGGTCAGACGGCCACCTTCCCCACCGCTCCTTCTTTGACTGGCCGAAGCCTCAGCAACTCGTTGTCCAGGACCAGGAGTTTGTAACCTCCCAGTCTCTGGGAACGCGTTGCACAGACCTTTCTGCAAGGCCTCCCGGAGTTGTCTCATCCTCTGCTCCCTCTGCGAAGGTAACATAAGGTCCGCAACCTTACCCTTGTACCGTGGATCAAGGAGAGTGGCCAGCCAGTAATGGTCCCTCTCCTTGATCCGAAAAATACGAGGATCCTTCCGCAGACTTTGCAGGATCAGGGAGGCCATGCAGCGTAGGTTTGCTGAGGCATTCGCTCCGGAGTCCTCTGGGTCACTAAGGACGACATGATCCGCAGCCACCTCCTCCCAGCCACGTACAAGTCCACTGGTTTCTTGGGACTGTAAATCATCCCTAAAAGACTGCTGCTGATGATGCTGAGTGCCAGCCTCCACCTCCATGCTGACACAATCCTCCTCCTCCTCCTCCTCCTCTTCCTCTTCCTGTGCGATGGGTGGGACAGAAGGAACACTGTCTGGGTAAAGGGGGCCTTGAGAGGCAAGGAAGTCCTCCTCTTCCTGCCTCTGTTCTGCCTCAAGTGCCCTGTCCATTATTCCACGCAGCGTGTGCTCCAACAGGTGGACAAGAGGTACAGTGTCACTGATGCATGCACTGTCACTGCTCACCATCCTCGTGGCCTCCTCAAATGGTGCCAGGACAGTGCATGCATCCCTGATCATGCCCCACTGGCGTGGAGAAAAAAAACCAAGCTCCCCTGACCCTGTCCTGGTGCCGTAGTCGCACAGGTACTCATTGATGGCCCTCTGCTGCGTGTGCAGCCGCTGCAGCATGGCCAACGTTGAGTTCCACCTGGTGGGCATGTCACATATAAGGCGGTTCTTGGGCAGGTTCAACTCCTTTTGCAGCTCAGCCAGGCGAGCACTGGCATTATAAGATCTGCGGAAATGCACACAGACTTTCCTGGCCTGCCTCAGGACATCCTGTAAGCCCGGGTACCTGCCCAAGAACCGCTGCACCACCAGGTTAAGGACGTGAGCCACACAGGGCACATGGGTCAGTTGTCCCTGTCGGAGGGCGGAGAGGAGGTTGGTGCCATTGTCGCAAACCACCATTCCTGGCTTAAGCTGGCGTGGCGTCAACCACCTCTCGGCCTGGCCCTGCAGAGCAGACAGGACCTCTGCCCCAGTGTGGCTTCTGTCCCCCAAACACACCAGCGCAAGCACGGCATGGCATCTTTTTGCCTGCGTACTTGCGTAGCCCCGTGAACGGCTACGGAGCACCGCTGGTTCATAGGACAAACCACAGGAAGAGGCCATGGAGGAAGAAGAAGAGGAGGGGGTGGAGGAGAGAGGTGTGTCACAACCAGTAGTAGCATTTTGGAGGCGTGGCGATGGAACAACCTCCAACACTACTGCACCATGTCCTGCATCCTTCCCAGCTGCCAAAAGAGTGACCCAATGGGCCGTGAAAGAAAGGTAACGTCCCTGTCCATGCCTGCTGGACCATGAGTCAGCGGTAATATGCACCTTACCGCTGACCGCCCTGTCCAGCGAGGCCAAGACATTGCCTTCCACATGCCGGTAGAGAGCCGGAATAGCCTTCCGTGAGAAAAAGTGGCGTTTGGGAACCTGCCACTGAGGAACCGCACATTGCACAAGGGGGCCGAGTCTACCAACTTAAAAGGCAGCAGTTGAAGCGCTAGCAATTTAGCCAAGCTAGCATTCAACCGCTGGGCATGTGGATGGCTGGGAGTGAACTTCTTTCGACGGTCCAGCAGCTGGGGCAGGGAAATTTGCCTGCTAGAATCGGACATCGGTGTACTGCTAGCAGAGTGGCCGCAAGTACTTGGCTGTGACACACCTAATTCTACACCTTCATTCCTCTCAGTGCATGTTTCAGAGAGGACTGAAGTTATAGTGGGGTTGGAGATCCCAGCTGATGCGGTGCAAGGAGAGGTCCGCTTTGTTCTTTGGTGTGGGTCTTTGAGGTAGGCTTGCCAACGAGCTGCATGGCAGGTCAACATATGTCTGGTCAGGCATGTGGTACCCAAGCGGCTGATGTTTTGGCCACCCGATATACGCTTGAGACATATGTTGCAAACAGCAGCTGTGCGATCTGATGCACTAGCCTCAAAAAAGGCCCACACCAAGGAACTTTTTGAATGACGGGCAGAGGCAGCGCCCTGCACAGGCGGAGCTCTGCGGTGTGATTCAGTCGGTGTACTGCCCTTACGCTGGCCACCAAAGGGCATCCTGCCTCGTTGGAGATGTGCCTCCTCCTCATCCTCCTCCTCCTCCTCTCTCCTATTAGGCACCCACGTGGAGTCAGTGACCTCATCATCCCCTCCCTCCTCATCACTGGAGCCAATCTGGCAGTATGCTGCAGCTGCTGGAACATGACTGCCAGATTGGTGTCCTTCTTGAGCATCCCCTCTGTCTGCTCTCACGCTACTGCCTTCCTGTAGCTGGGTTTCATCATCAGACCCTTCGAAACGCTGGGCATCCTCCTGGAGCATGTACCCAACACTGTGCTCAAACAGTTCGGGGGACTCCTCAGGAGGAGGACATGGTGGGTCTAGGGAAGGAGTGACTGATGATGAGTCTGACATTGATACCAGGGAAGAGGACGCTTTGGCAGCTGCTTTGCCAGTACCCTGAGCCTGGGTGAGAGAGGATGAGGAGGAGGAGGAGGGCTTGGTCATCCACTCTACCAAGTCTTCGGCATGATGTGGCTCAACATGTCCAGCTGCCGAAAACAAGGACAAGCGTGTCCCATGGCCATGTGCTGATGACAATGCACCGCGTCCACGACCAGCACTGTTGCCCCCAGACACAGAGCCTGCTTGCCCTCTTTTATTGCCTCCTGACTGTCTGCCTCTCCTTGTTTGCCTTCCAGACATTCTAATAGATGGCCTGCAGGGAGATGGGAAAAAAGCAATAAGGGCTACCTTCAGGTGTCCTTCTCTGTCCCTTTACTTAAGGATTTCTAAATATGGTTGAGGATTATTGCTTTTGCACAGAATAGCACAACGACAATTTCCCTGACTGTCCAAAAAACAAGGATTTCAAAGATGGTTGATGAGGAATGCTTTGGCACACTATAGCACAAGGAGAATTCCCCTCACTTTCCTTCTTTGTCCCTAGAAACAAGGACTGGCACAGTGAAAGAAACTGACACTCTCCCTACCTACAGTTTTCTGTCCCTAGAAAAAATGTTTTTTTAAAGCACACTATAGCACAAGGAGAAATCCCCTCACTTTCCTTCTTTGTCCCTAGAAACAAGGACTGGCACAGTGAAAGAAACTGACACTCTCCCTACCTACAGTTTTCTGTCCCTAGAAAAAATGTTTTTTTAAAGCACACTATAGCACAAGGAGAAATCCCCTCACTTTCCTTCTTTGTCCCTAGAAACAAGGACTGGCACAGTGAAAGAAACTGACACTCTCCCTACCTACAGTTTTCTGTCCCTAGAAAAAATGTTTTTTTAAAGCACACTATAGCACAAGGAGAAATCCCCTCACTTTCCTTCTTTGTCCCTAGAAACAAGGACTGGCACAGTGAAAGAAACTGACGCTCTCCCTACCTACAGTTTTCTGTCCCTAGAAAAAATGTTTTTTTAAAGCACACTATAGCACAAGGAGAAATCCCCTCACTTTCCTTCTTTGTACCTAGAAACAAGGACTGGCACAGTGAAAGAAACTGACACTCTCCCTACCTACAGTGTTCTGTCCCTAGAAAAAATGTTTTTTTAAAGCACACTATAGCACAAGGAGAAATCCCCTCACTTTCCTTCTTTGTCCCTAGAAACAAGGACTGGCACAGTGAAAGAAACTGACACTCTCCCTACCTACAGTTTTCTGTCCCTAGAAAAAATGTTTTTTTAAAGCACACTATAGCACAAGGAGAAATCCCCTCACTTTCCTTCTTTGTCCCTAGAAACAAGGACTGGCACAGTGAAAGAAACTGACACTCTCCCTACCTACAGTTTTCTGTCCCTAGAAAAAATGTTTTTTTAAAGCACACTATAGCACAAGGAGAAATCCCCTCACTATCCTTCTTTGTCCCTAGAAACAAGGACTGGCACAGTGAAAGAAACTGACACTCTCCCTACCTACAGTGTTCTGTCCCTAGAAAAAATGTTTTTTTAAAGCACACTATAGCACAAGGAGAAATCCCCTCACTTTCCTTCTTTGTCCCTAGAAACAAGGACTGGCACAGTGAAAGAAACTGACACTCTCCCTACCTACAGTTTTCTGTCCCTAGAAAAAATGTTTTTTTAAAGCACACTATAGCACAAGGAGAAATCCCCTCACTTTCCTTCTTTGTCCCTAGAAACAAGGACTGGCACAGTGAAAGAAACTGACACTCTCCCTACCTACAGTTTTCTGTCCCTAGAAAAAATGTTTTTTTAAAGCACACTATAGCACAAGGAGAAATCCCCTCACTTTCCTTCTTTGTCCCTAGAAACAAGGACTGGCACAGTGAAAGAAACTGACACTCTCCCTACCTACAGTTTTCGGTCCCTAGAAAAAATGTTTTTTTAAAGCACACTATAGCACAAGGAGAAATCCCCTCACTTTCCTTCTTTGTCCCTAGAAACAAGGACTGGCACAGTGAAAGAAACTGACACTCTCCCTACCTACAGTGTTCTGTCCCTAGAAAAAATGTTTTTTTAAAGCACACTATAGCACAAGGAGAAATCCCCTCACTTTCCTTCTTTGTCCCTAGAAACAAGGACTGGCACAGTGAAAGAAACTGACACTCTCCCTACCTACAGTTTTCTGTCCCTAGAAAAAATGTTTTTTTAAAGCACACTATAGCACAAGGAGAAATCCCCTCACTTTCCTTCTTTGTCCCTAGAAACAAGGACTGGCACAGTGAAAGAAACTGACACTCTCCCTACCTACAGTTTTCTGTCCCTAGAAAAAATGTTTTTTTAAAGCACACTATAGCACAAGGAGAAATCCCCTCACTTTCCTTCTTTGTCCCTAGAAACAAGGACTGGCACAGTGAAAGAAACTGACACTCTCCCTACCTACAGTTTTCTGTCCCTAGAAAAAATGTTTTTTTAAAGCACACTATAGCACAAGGAGAAATCCCCTCACTTTCCTTCTTTGTCCCTAGAAACAAGGACTGGCACAGTGAAAGAAACTGACACTCTCCCTACCTACAGTGTTCTGTCCCTAGAAAAAATGTTTTTTTTAAAGCACACTATAGCACAAGGAGAAATCCCCTCACTTTCCTTCTTTGTCCCTAGAAACAAGGACTGGCACAGTGAAAGAAACTGACACTCTCCCTACCTACAGTTTTCTGTCCCTAGAAAAAATGTTTTTTTAAAGCACACTATAGCACAAGGAGAAATCTCCTCACTTTCCTTCTTTGTCCCTAGAAACAAGGACTGGCACAGTGAAAGAAACTGACACTCTCCCTACCTACAGTTTTCTGTCCCTAGAAAAAATGTTTTTTTAAAGCACACTATAGCACAAGGAGAAATCCCCTCACTTTCCTTCTTTGTCCCTAGAAACAAGGACTGGCACAGTGAAAGAAACTGACACTCTCCCTACCTACAGTTTTCTGTCCCTAGAAAAAATGTTTTTTTAAAGCACACTATAGCACAAGGAGAAATCCCCTCACTTTCCTTCTTTGTCCCTAGAAACAAGGACTGGCACAGTGAAAGAAACTGACACTCTCCCTACCTACAGTGTTCTGTCCCTAGAAAAAATGTTTTTTTAAAGCACACTATAGCACAAGGAGAAATCCCCTCACTTTCCTTCTTTGTCCCTAGAAACAAGGACTGGCACAGTGAAAGAAACTGACACTCTCCCTACCTACAGTTTTCTGTCCCTAGAAAAAATGTTTTTTTAAAGCACACTATAGCACAAGGAGAAATCCCCTCACTTTCCTTCTTTGTCCCTAGAAACAAGGACTGGCACAGTGAAAGAAACTGACACTCTCCCTACCTACAGTGTTCTGTCCCTAGAAAAAATGTTTTTTTAAAGCACACTATAGCACAAGGAGAAATCCCCTCACTTTCCTTCTTTGTCCCTAGAAACAAGGACTGGCACAGTGAAAGAAACTGACACTCTCCCTACCTACAGTTTTCTGTCCCTAGAAAAAATGTTTTTTTAAAGCACACTATAGCACAAGGAGAAATCCCCTCACTTTCCTTCTTTGTCCCTAGAAACAAGGACTGGCACAGTGAAAGAAACTGACACTCTCCCTACCTACAGTTTTCTGTCCCTAGAAAAAATGTTTTTTTAAAGCACACTATAGCACAAGGAGAAATCCCCTCACTTTCCTTCTTTGTCCCTAGAAACAAGGACTGGCACAGTGAAAGAAACTGACACTCTCCCTACCTACAGTTTTCTGTCCCTAGAAAAAATGTTTTTTTAAAGCACACTATAGCACAAGGAGAAATCCCCTCACTTTCCTTCTTTGTCCCTAGAAACAAGGACTGGCACAGTGAAAGAAACTGACACTCTCCCTACCTACAGTGTTCTGTCCCTAGAAAAAATGTTTTTTTAAAGCACACTATAGCACAAGGAGAAATCCCCTCACTTTCCTTCTTTGTCCCTAGAAACAAGGACTGGCACAGTGAAAGAAACTGACACTCTCCCTACCTACAGTTTTCTGTCCCTAGAAAAAATGTTTTTTTTAAAGCACACTATAGCACAAGGAGAAATCCCCTCACTTTCCTTCTTTGTCCCTAGAAACAAGGACTGGCACAGTGAAAGAAACTGACACTCTCCCTACCTACAGTTTTCTGTCCCTAGAAAAAATGTTTTTTTAAAGCACACTATAGCACAAGGAGAAATCCCCTCACTTTCCTTCTTTGTCCCTAGAAACAAGGACTGGCACAGTGAAAGAAACTGACACTCTCCCTACCTACAGTTTTCTGTCCCTAGAAAAAATGTTTTTTTAAAGCACACTATAGCACAAGGAGAAATCCCCTCACTTTCCTTCTTTGTCCCTAGAAACAAGGACTGGCACAGTGAAAGAAACTGACACTCTCCCTACCTACAGTTTTCTGTCCCTAGAAAAAATGTTTTTTTAAAGCACACTATAGCACAAGGAGAAATCCCCTCACTTTCCTTCTTTGTCCCTAGAAACAAGGACTGGCACAGTGAAAGAAACTGACACTCTCCCTACCTACAGTGTTCTGTCCCTAGAAAAAATGTTTTTTTAAAGCACACTATAGCACAAGGAGAAATCCCCTCACTTTCCTTCTTTGTCCCTAGAAACAAGGACTGGCACAGTGAAAGAAACTGACACTCTCCCTACCTACAGTTTTCTGTCCCTAGAAAAAATGTTTTTTTTAAAGCACACTATAGCACAAGGAGAAATCCCCTCACTTTCCTTCTTTGTCCCTAGAAACAAGGACTGGCACAGTGAAAGAAACTGACACTCTCCCTACCTACAGTTTTCTGTCCCTAGAAAAAATGTTTTTTTAAAGCACACTATAGCACAAGGAGAAATCCCCTCACTTTCCTTCTTTGTCCCTAGAAACAAGGACTGGCACAGTGAAAGAAACTGACACTCTCCCTACCTACAGTTTTCTGTCCCTAGAAAAAATGTTTTTTTAAAGCACACTATAGCACAAGGAGAAATCCCCTCACTTTCCTTCTTTGTCCCTAGAAACAAGGACTGGCACAGTGAAAGAAACTGACACTCTCCCTACCTACAGTGTTCTGTCCCTAGAAAAAATGTTTTTTTAAAGCACACTATAGCACAAGGAGAAATCCCCTCACTTTCCTTCTTTGTCCCTAGAAACAAGGACTGGCACAGTGAAAGAAACTGACACTCTCCCTACCTACAGTGTTCTGTCCCTAGAAAAAATGTTTTTTTAAAGCACACTATAGCACAAGGAGAAATCCCCTCACTTTCCTTCTTTGTCCCTAGAAACAAGGACTGGCACAGTGAAAGAAACTGACACTCTCCCTACCTACAGTTTTCTGTCCCTAGAAAAAATGTTTTTTTAAAGCACACTATAGCACAAGGAGAAATCCCCTCACTTTCCTTCTTTGTCCCTAGAAACAAGGACTGGCACAGTGAAAGAAACTGACACTCTCCCTACCTACAGTTTTCTGTCCCTAGAAAAAATGTTTTTTTAAAGCACACTATAGCACAAGGAGAAATCCCCTCACTTTCCTTCTTTGTCCCTAGAAACAAGGACTGGCACAGTGAAAGAAACTGACACTCTCCCTACCTACAGTTTTCTGTCCCTAGAAAAAATGTTTTTTTAAAGCACACTATAGCACAAGGAGAAATCCCCTCACTTTCCTTCTTTGTCCCTAGAAACAAGGACTGGCACAGTGAAAGAAACTGACACTCTCCATACCTACAGTTTTCTGTCCCTAGAAAAAATGTTTTTTTAAAGCACACTATAGCACAAGGAGAAATCCCCTCACTTTCCTTCTTTGTCCCTAGAAACAAGGACTGGCACAGTGAAAGAAACTGACACTCTCCCTACCTACAGTTTTCTGTCCCTAGAAAAAATGTTTTTTTAAAGCACACTATAGCACAAGGAGAAATCCCCTCACTTTCCTTCTTTGTCCCTAGAAACAAAGACTGGCACAGTGAAAGAAACTGACACTCTCCCTACCTACAGTTTTCTGTCCCTAGAAAAAATGTTTTTTTAAAGCACACTATAGCACAAGGAGAATTCCCCTCACTTTCCTTCTTTGTCCCTAGAAACAAGGACTGGCACAGTGAAAGAAACTGACACTCTCCCTACCTACAGTTTTCTGTCCCTAGAAAAAATGTTTTTTTAAAGCACACTATAGCACAAGGAGAAATCCCCTCACTTTCCTTCTTTGACCCTAGAAACAAGGACTGGCACAGTGAAAGAAACGGACACCCTCCCTACCTACAGTTTTCTGTCCCTAGAAAAAATGTTTTTTTAAAGCACACTATAGCACAAGGAGAAATCCCCTCACTTTCCTTCTTTGTCCCTAGAAACAAGGACTGGCACAGTGAAAGAAACTGACACTCTCCCTACCTACAGTTTTCTGTCCCTAGAAAAAATGTTTTTTTAAAGCACACTATAGCACAAGGAGAAATCCCCTCACTTTCCTTCTTTGTCCCTAGAAACAAGGACTGGCACAGTGAAAGAAACTGACACTCTCCCTACCTACAGTTTTCTGTCCCTAGAAAAAATGTTTTTTTAAAGCACACTATAGCACAAGGAGAATTCCCCTCACTTTCCTTCTTTGTCCCTAGAAACAAGGACTGGCACAGTGAAAGAAACTGACACTCTCCCTACCTACAGTTTTCTGTCCCTAGAAAAAATGTTTTTTTAAAGCACACTATAGCACAAGGAGAAATCCCCTCACTTTCCTTCTTTGTCCCTAGAAACAAGGACTGGCACAGTGAAAGAAACTGAAACTCTCCCTACCTACAGTTTTCTGTCCCTAGAAAAAATGTTTTTTTAAAGCACACTATAGCACAAGGAGAAATCCCCTCACTTTCCTTCTTTGTCCCTAGAAACAAGGACTGGCACAGTAAAACACACTGACACTCTCCCTACCTATCCTTCTCTTTCCCTAAACTAAAGGAATCCAGGTTAAGCAAGAAAGAAATAAATGTCACTGTCCCTGCCTATGCTTGTCTTTCCCTGCTCCGGAACACACTACACTAGGCCGCCGTGCTGGCGGCCTTTTATAGTGTGGGGCGTGTACTAAACACCCTCAGCAATAATTGGCCACAGGCATCCTGCCTGTGGCCAATCATTGCTCTCCTCGCTGCCGGCGCTGTGATTGGCCAAGCATGCGGGGTCACAGTGCATGCTTGGCCAATCACAGCGCCTGGATGACACTGCGATGGCGTAGTGCATTGTGGGCCGTTCGCGTCACTCGAATTTGGCGCGAACGGCCCAAATCGTTCGATCTTCGTCGAACGATCGAACAGCCGATGTTCGAGTCGAACGTATGTTCGACTCGAACACGAAGCTCATCCCTAGAGGAGAAACATTCCGATAGAGACCCTTTTTTCTGGGGACCCTGATGACAACCAGGGAATTCCTCACATTAATGGATACAGTCTCACTTCCAGATTGACTATGGGGACAGGAAGTAAAGGGCAATCTCCCCAAAAGCAAAAATGTTATTGACAGGGGTTATAACCCTATTTTCCTTAGCTTATCTAGCAGGGCAGTATCTGGGTGCCTCAACACTCCTGAGAGCTGTAAGAAATTGATTCATGCTTTCCAGGGAAATGGGTTAGACTACTCAGAGGAGGAGTGCCTCCCTGTTGGTGGGTCCCATTGCTGAGTAGGCCTCTCCCAACTGAAGTGACAGAGGGGCAATCAGTCATTAGCTTAGGTGCAAGCAATCTTCCTCCAATGCAGCTAATCTCCCTAGACACAATTGTAATAGCGTGACAACAGTTTAGTGTCATCAGTTTTATTTAAGACCATACTCCCGGGCAGGGCAGAGCAGGCTTAAGCTGCAGCCCTCTTGTGCCCCCCACCCCCCAAATTGACTACTTTCATTGACTGTATTAAGCTCTAAGCTTTTTTGATTAAGTTAAGAGTAATCTGACAGGCTGCTGAGGTAAACATTGACAAACACTGATAGGAAAAACATATTTTTTTGCCACTTATGGTTAAAAAAGAAAAATAAAACCTTACCGGTTTTCCTCAAAGGAAAGTCGTTTTTGCAATCATGTGCTCCAGGAAGAGGACATTTATATGATGGAGAGGTCCCACTTAATGGAGGAGAGCTTTGATCCAATGAAGTATGATGTGCTGCCCTACAATAGAAATATAGATATACATTTATACACAAGTCATTCGCAGAGTGGTAGGTAAAAGAATTGTATCATGAAAAGATTATTGGCCTGAATATATCTATCAGCTTCTGCTCTGTTTGTCTGCAAGTATGTGTGATGGATAATCTCTGTAGCGGCCTGTACAGCACATAAAGGACACGTAATTAATGGTGAAGATTAATGCAGATTAAATTATCTTTAAAAATAAATATATAATGTTTTAACCTAATTTTGGAGAACTAAAACAAAATCACGTTTAAAAAAAATTATTACTTTTTTTTTTTAGACAGGTAAAGAATTATTGCATATGAATATTTCATATTTACACTTTCAATCAGAAGGTAAAACTTTTATCTACATTTTCACATGTTTAGCAGAATAACCTTAAAGGTTCACTTTTTCAGGCAGAATTTCACTTTTCATAATAAATCTGCTCAGGCAATTCCAGTATTCTTATCTTTCACTTACCTAGTCCATGGCAGCTTTGAATCTGCACCTCTCTTTTCAAAATTCTAAAAAATGCATCTGAGCTCATCACTTCTTGTAGCATCATGTGACCATCAAGGAAATTTCATATTCTATCAGGCACTGCCTTACTGCATCATAGAATTGGAAGTGTTTACCTCTCTTTACCACACCTCCCTCATCACTATACCACCTCCTTTTTAATTCCCACCCACTTTCCTACTACTTCCTTTAAGGAGGCCATATATATATATTATATTTGATTGTATAATCCCCTTTAGATCTACCATCAGCTATGTAGTGCAAGGGCCTGCCTTATTGATACAAATTGAATACATTGCTCAGGTGGGTCCTCATTACACAATTTTGGTAAATCTAAAGAAAACTGTACATAGATTGCACAATCAAATTGCATAGTGTATGGCTCTATACAAGTACATGGGAGGGAGTGGGCAAACACTTGTTTTTGTGTAAACACCAATTTCACTTTCAGGCTCCATTCACACCTAGCATAGTGGAAGCGCATGTTTTTTGGCTTGTTTTTCCTGTGACACACATAGGGCAGCCTTACTGATTTTAATGGACTGCCCTACATGTGGCAAAGTAGCACAGGAGACATTTTGGTGCATTGCGGTTTACACGTTTTTTACTGCACGTTTTGCCACATTTGTCACACCTTTTTTCATGACGCAAAATGCGTGTTTGCTTTTGCATTTGGGGTGTCATTAACAGCTAATGGCACCTAAAGTGGGACTAGTTAATTTTAGGTGCATAAAAGAGGCCATACACTATATAATCTGATTGTACAATTTCATATATAGCCGGCTTTAGGTATAATCTTGAATTTCACTTTAACAAAGCGATCAGTAGGCGTTTCTTGAGACATACATTGAACAGGGAGCATGGAAAAATAGGATTTCTATAACAGCTTACCTGTAAAATCCTTTTCTTGGAGTACATCACGGGACACAGAGCGGCATAGTCATTACTATGTGGGTTATATAGATACCTTCAGGTGCTGGCACTGGCAACTTCCAAAACCGAAAGTACCCTCCCCTATATAAGCCCCTCCCATCCGGGAGTACCTCAGTTTTGTAGCAAAGCAATAAGTGTCCCCAAAAGAGGGGTGGGAGCTCTGTGTCCCGTGATGTACTCCAAGAAAAGGATTTTACAGGTAAGCTGTTATAAAAATCCTTGTCACGGGCCGGGCAGGCGACTATAGAGGAGGCAGGAGGTGGATCCACTGTACCAGAGAGGGGATGGTACGAATCACATGAGGGACCGGTTCTAAGCAGCTACCGGTTTTCACCAGAGCCCGCCGCAAGGCAGGATGGACTTGCTGCGGCGGTAGCAACCAGGTCGTGTCCCCCAGTAGCGACTCCACCTCTCTGGCGGCTGAGGCTGGTGCGGTACAAAGGGACTAGGCAGAGGCAAGGTCAGACGTAGCAAAGGTCAGGGCAGGCGGCAATGGTTCGAGGTCAGAGACAAAGGCAGAAGGTCAGGTACACAGGCAAGGTAAACTCAAAATACTTCCGCAAGGTACTAGGACAACAAGATCCGGCAAGGACAGGAAGGGGAAGTGGGTTTAAATAGGTTTTGGGTAGTGGAACCGTAATTGGACCGGGCACCAATCAATGGTGCACTGGCCCTTTAAATTTTAGAAGACCGGCGCGCGCGCGCCCTAGAACACAGCGGGGCCGCGCGCGCCGGGAGGAAGCAGGAAGAGGAAGGTAAGTGGAGAGGAGAGCGGAGCAGCGCCCACGGCCAGGGGGGCTGGCCGGAGCGCCGCAGAGGGGACGACGCCGTGAGTGCTCCGGGCTGGATGGGACACCCGGAGCACTCGGCGTTACAGTACCCCCCCTTAGGTCTCCCCCTTTTCTTGGAGCCCAAGAAACTACGGATGAGCTCTTTGTCTAAAATGTTGGTCTCAGGCTCCCAGGATCTCTCTTCAGGACCACAGTTCTCCCAATCAACTAAAAAGAATTTTTTACCTCGGACGACCTTGGAGGCGAGGATATCTTTCACCGAAAAGACATCGGAGGAACCAGAGACCGGAGCAGGAGCGGTGACCTTGGGGGAAAATCGGTTAAGAATGAGGGGTTTAAGGAGAGACACGTGAAAAGAGTTGGGGATGCGAAGAGAAGGAGGAAGATGGAGTTTGTAAGAGACAGAATTGATTTGGTTTTTGACTTTATAAGGTCCGAGGTAACGAGGGCCCAGCTTGTAGCTAGGTACCCGAAACCGAACATATTTGGAGGAGAGCCACACTTTGTCACCAGGGAGATAGACAGGGGGAATTCTTCTCTTTTTATCTGCATGTCTCTTCATGCGGGCAGAGGCCAGAGATAGCGAGTTTTGAGTCTCTTTCCAGATAGAGGAAAAGTCCCGGGTTAATTCATCCACGGCAGGAACTCCAGAAGAAGTGGGAATGGGGAGGGGGGCAAAGGGTGGCGGCCGTAGACCACAAAGAAAGGTGATTTGGAGGACGATTCAGAGTTCTTGAAATTGTATGAGAATTCCGCCCAGGGCAATAGGTCGACCCAATCGTCTTGACGGGCGGAGACAAAATGTCGTAAGTAGTCACCAAGGACCTGGTTAACTCTCTCCACCTGTCCATTGGATTGCGGGTGATAAGCAGAAGAAAAATTCAATTTAATCTTAAGTTGAGTACAGAGAGCTCTCCAAAATTTTGAGATAAATTGAACGCCTCTATCCGAGACGATATGTGAGGGAAGGCCATGGAGACGGAAAATTTGAAGAAAAAAGTGCTTCGCCAACTGAGGTGCAGTAGGCAGACCAGGAAGAGGGACAAAATGAGCCATTTTCGAAAAGCGGTCAACGACCACCCAGATGACAGTGTTACCATGAGACAACGGAAGGTCCGTGATGAAATCCATGGCAATGTGGGACCATGGTAGTTCAGGCACCGGTAGAGGAAGGAGAAGACCTGCAGGCTTCAGGCGTGGAGTTTTGTCACGTGCACAGATAGTGCAGGCTCGTACAAAGTCAGTCATATCTCTTTCCTGGGTAGGCCACCAATAGTGTCTGGCCAACAATTGTAAGGATTTTTTGATCCCAGCATGGCCGGCTAGATGGGAGGAATGGCCCCACCTAAGTATCTGGAGACGAAGGCCTGGAGGAACGAAAGTTTTTCCTGGAGGGACTGGCACCAGAGCAGCGGGAGCAGAGGAAATCAGGCACTCAGGGGGTACGATGTGTTGTGGGGGGTTCCCGGTTTCGGAGGCATCAGAGGAACGGGACAAGGCATCCGCCCTGACATTCTTGTCTGCGGGACGAAAATGGATCTGAAAATTGAACCGGGCAAAGAACAATGACCACCTGGCCTGGCGAGGATTCAATCGCTGCGCGGACTGAAGGTAGGACAAATTCTTATGGTCAGTGTAGATGGAGATGGGGTGAAGAGAACCTTCCAGGAGATGTCTCCACTCTTCTAATGCCAACTTGATGGCCAACAGTTCACGGTCACCTATGGAATAGTTCTTTTCAGGAGGGGAGAAGGTTTTAGAGAAAAAACCACACGTGACGTTTCCTCCTTTAGCATTTCTTTGAAGAAGAACGGCTCCGGCTCCTACCGAGGAGGCGTCAACTTCAAGGAAGAACGGCTTAGTGGGGTCTGGTCGAGATAGAACAGGTGCCGAAGAGAAGGCGGTCTTTAGGTGAGTAAAGGCTTCTTCCGCCTGAGGTGGCCAGGACCTTGGATTCGCGTTTTTCTTAGTCAGCGCCACTATCGGTGCAACGATGGTGGAGAAGTGGGGTATGAACTGGCGATAGTAGTTGGCGAATCCAAGGAAGCGCTGGATAGCACGGAGTCCAGAGGGACGTGGCCAATCTAAGACTGCGGAAAGCTTGTCAGGATCCATTTGAAGACCTTGTCCTGAAACCAGATAACCTAGGAAAGGAAGGCTGCTACACTCAAAAAGGCATTTTTCAAATTTAGCGTAAAGATGATTTACACGGAGGCGCTGGAGTACTTGACGGACATGGAGCCGATGTTCCTCAAGGTTGGTAGAGAAAATTAGGATGTCGTCAAGATAGACAACCACACAGGTATATAGTATGTCCCGAAAGATTTCATTGACAAAATCCTGAAAGACTGCAGGGGCGTTGCAAAGTCCAAAAGGCATGACGAGATATTCGAAGTGGCCGTCTCTGGTGTTAAATGCGGTTTTCCATTCATCTCCTTTACGGATTCTGATGAGGTTATAAGCGCCCCTGAGGTCTAATTTTGAAAAAACCTTTGCTCCGCGCAGACAGTCAAAGAGCTCCGAGATGAGAGGCAGAGGGTAGCGATTTTTAACAGTGATCTTATTAAGACCACGATAGTCTATGCAAGGGCGTAGTGAAC
Source organism: Rana muscosa (assembly GCA_029206835.1). Lineage (NCBI taxonomy): Eukaryota > Metazoa > Chordata > Amphibia > Anura > Ranidae > Rana > Rana muscosa. Next base: position 186,552,911 of record CM055122.1, on the reverse strand, counting down.
CATCCTTCTTGGTAACGAAGAAGAACCCCGCTCCGGCTGGGGAGGATGATTTCCTAATAAACCCTCTCTTGAGGTTCTCCTGTATGTAATCGGACATGGCCTTGGTTTCGGGAGAGGAGAGAGGGTAAATTCTGCCACGGGGTGGTGTAGTACCTGGGAGCAAGTCAATGGGGCAGTCGTAGGGTCTATGTGGAGGTAAGACCTCGCCTGTTTTTTGCAAAAAACATCGGAAAAGTCCTGATAGGCCTTGGGAAGGCCAGGCAAAGGAGTAGAAACGGGAATTCGACTGGTAGGTATAGACTTAAGACAATGCTTGTGGCAGGAATAGCCCCAGGATTTGATGTCTCCCGTGGTCCAGTCGAGGGTAGGAGAATGACGCTGGAACCAGGGTAGGCCAAGAAGGATGTCAGAAGTACAGTTCGGCAAAACAAAGAATTCAATCTTTTCTTGGTGAAGGACCCCAACGGACATGAGCAGGGGTTCGGTGCGGTAACGCACGGTACAATCCAGATTCTCTCCATTTACGGAGGAAATGAAGAAGGGTCTGATGAGATGGATAACAGGAATGTTGAACCTGTTGATGAAGGAGGCTTCAATAAAGTTTCCTGCAGAACCGGAGTCCAGGAAGGCCACCGCAGAGAAGGGGGAGCCGGCAGAAGGAGAGATCCACACAGGAATAGTCAGACGTGGAGAGGAAGAATTCACACCTAGTAACGCCTCTCCCACGCTCACTAGGTGCGAGCGTTTCCCAGACGTGGAGGACGAATGGGGCAGTCCTTTAGGAAATGTTCAGAGCTCGCACAATAGAGGCATAAGTTCTCATTCCTACGGCGAGACCTTTCTTGCAGGGTCAGACGAGATCGGTCGACTTGCATGGCCTCCTCGACAGGAGGCATGGTATCAGGATGCGTAGGATTCAGGAAGAGAGGAGCCAGGCGCGGATAACGCCTGGTACGAACAAGATCTTTCTCCAGGCGAAGCTCTTGGCGTCTTTCAACGTAGCGGATGTCAATGCGGGTAGCTAAGTGGATAAGCTCTGTCAGGGTGGAGGGTATGTCTCGTGCGGCCAGAGAGTCCTTGATGTGGCTGGATAAGCCTTTCTTGAAGGTTGCGCAGAGAGCCTCATTATTCCAGGCTAGCTCTGAGGCCAGTGTGCGGAACTGTATGGCATATTCGCCCACAGAGGAGTTTCCTTGGACCAGGTTAAGCAGGGCGGTTTCAGCGGATGATGCTCGGGCTGGTTCCTCAAAAACGCTATGAACCTCAGCAAAGAAGGACTGAACGGTGGCCGTAGCAGGGTCATTGCGGTCCCAGAGTGGCGTGGCCCAGGCCAAGGCCTTCCCAGACAACAGACAGACCACAAATGCCACCTTAGAGCGTTCTGTGGAAAACTGGTCCGACATCATTTCAAGATGCAGGGCATATTGAGACAAGAATCCCTGGCACATCTTAGAATCCCCGTCAAATTTCTCCGGAAGAGACAAGCGGATCTTTGAACTAGACGCGGCTGCTCGGAGAGGAGGAGATGCTGGAGCTTGTCGCGGCAGACGCTGCTGGACCATGGCGGTCAACTGCGCCAGCTGCTGTCCTTGTTGGGCAATCAATTGCGACTGCTGGGCAACCACGGTAGTGAGATCAGCGAGATTGGGCAGCGGCACCTCAGCGGCATCCATGGCCGGATCTACTGTCACGGGCCGGGCAGGCGACTATAGAGGAGGCAGGAGGTGGATCCACTGTACCAGAGAGGGGATGGTACGAATCACAC